>JAOPUD010000162.1:2613523-2624180 GCA_027122715.1 Trisopterus minutus | reverse complement strand
AAACTTAACTTTAGAACATAGATGAGAGAAAATGTATTAAATGTATTGTATTAAATTAAATTAAATCGTAAAAAAAATATATTACTATGTCCTTAAGTGTCTTATGTACTCCTTAAGCCTGCTCTAACGTGTCCTTTATTGGTGTGTTTTTCTGAAGCAATGGACGTGCAGGCCTTTGAGAGGCTGCTGGGCCCATGCATGGACATCATGAAGCGAAACATTGCAAACTACGAGGAGCAGCTGGCCACTCTGTTTGATAGCAGCGTTGACATTGAGGAACAAAATGCATAAGTCCGACCCCCCCCCGCCCCCATCGGTCACCTGTGACCACTTTAAAGGCCCTGTGAGGAGTTTACCAATATCTGCCAACCCATTTTTGTGTTGATATTTTTAACAGTGCAAATTACACCGTCAAGTGTTAAAAGTTAATGATTCTAAATGTTTGCCACAGGGTTGGAGTCAACAGACGATTTACAGCAGAGCAGAAAAGTAAAAAAAAATAAATGCATACTCAGATACATTGGCTCATCTTGCTACCAGTTGTTACTTTGCTCTGCAAAACAAATGCAGGAAGTAGCTCCCGGCAAAAAGAAGCGCTGGAGACCGTTATGAGATGCAGTCGAAATGCTATCCGTTGTTTGTTTTTTTTCAAACCCTCGTAGGAGCTTTAAAGCTAATTTCTAAGAAGACCCCACTTGATCACCATTTGTGTTTTAGATTGCTAATTTACACAGCAAGTTTTGCTTAAATATCCCATATAAGACAACATGTGCTATAAAGGAGTTTGTAATGAATTGTTAAAAGCAAAGAAAATTGCCAACGCTTTTTCTATTTTGTTGCTCTATGCTTGTATTAGATTACAATACAAGTCTCACATAGAATGGGTAGGATTTTAAGTGTGTGTTTTATTTGTAAAATGTTAGCTGAAATACTTGTTTCATGATAGGACTTGTACATCGCAATGCACATTGCACTGATTGCCTCAATTTTGGAAGCATATAGGAGCATTGGAATGTATTATATTGGTAGTATTGTTTCTTTGCTCATTGTTAAGTAATTCATTGTGAAATTATTATCATTTTGTTATGGGGAGAGTTTGTTGTGTTTGAGACGGCAACCTCGTTTCTCATGTGAGATGTGGCAAAACCAAGTTTCCTTTAGCCTATAGGTTACAGTAGATACCCGTTTATGTAAGATGTAGGAACAACTCTCTTGAGTCCTCTCAATATGGTGTTGTATCGCCAGCAAAATTCCATGATGCATTCTGGTGTACAAGCCCTATAGGGCAATTCATATTATCTCCTAATGTTCATTTTCACCTGTCTACAGTGTTATGATTCAGCATAAGGTATTATACACTTGTTGTTATATTTATGACTATTATTTGTGAACTTCACATGCCAAAGGTAATATGTTACTGACTCAAACTGTTTTATAACAGTTGTGTTGTGTTTTTGTAATTCTTGACCAGGCCGACCCTAAAGGGCATATTGAAGCGTAGTTATGTAGTTGGCATAAGAGCAGAAATAAGAGGTTTGCTATCAACTGAAGTATATATGTCAGGGACATATTACATTTGACTTGAATATATTGTTTTTATATGCCAGTTTTCACATTCACTTTGAACCAAAAGAGACGATACACATCTCGATGGTGCCAATGCTCAACCCTGTTAAACAATATCATTGTCATAATGCATACCATTATTTGGCTACCTTTTCCTAAACTGTAAATTGTCGTTAAGTGTATACTGGTAGCTATTTGCTTTTGCACAATTCAAACTTCAAAGATATAGATTTTGTTTTACAGTAATACATTGTAAACTATGCCTTTATTTTAATATATGCTCCCACTAGTAAATGTCTCATCTTCTTTTTTTTGGAACTATTATTTATTTTATGTTATCTTTCTGTGTGTGCCAATGTAATATTTTAGTCACGTGTCAGTGAAAAATAAGTTGTTATTCCATCTAGCGACATTAAGATTATTTAATGCTGTCTACCTCTGCAAACAACTAATATTTTGAAATGCATATTTTAATGTTCCTCCTCAGCAGACAACTTCAGTGATAACTCTCTTGCCTTCATTATTTTTAAGGCAATTACAGTATTGCCTTTTTTGCTGTTTACTGTAGCGTAACCTGTTTTTGAAATATTATTCACACGTTTAATGTAGGCCTATAAATAAAAAAAAAATGCTTATCTTCCAAGTGTGCATAGTGTTTGTTATTATGAGTACCATAGGAGACAAACTGAAACATTGGCCAATATTATGTTCCACTTTTCATTCAAATAAAAAACTGTTTTATATCCTGGTGTCCTTGTGTTTTTTTTTTCGTCAATCCATGCACTCATTGATCGTTCAATTCATTAATTCATTTGTCCGTCCATTCATTCATCAAGCCATGCAGCCATTCATTCATGATTGCGAATAGAAAATACAAACTATAGGCTGTTGATATTTAAGAGCTTTACCAAGCTTAACCAAGCTTTAAACATGGCGAGTAATGAGGCCTTGAGCATTTCATACTAAGTACAAAACAAAAGTATTGTTCTTGTTATTGCCAATCAGCTGTGACTGGATTGTAACAGACGTGTACTTTCACCCAGATCGACCAATGAGAATTTCATCAACAAACCAAGCCGCGCCCCCTGCAGCTTTATCGCTGCTCTACACCAATGGAAACGACAGCTCATCGCTACTGACGGTTTTATCCACCAATAGATTTCCTTATTTGGCAATCTTCACTCCCCACCCACCGAAAGAAAGCAAGAGAGTTAGTTGATCGCGACAGTTTTGGTAAGTGGTAAGTTATCTACTTAATTTCAAAGTAACGCACGGATCAAAATCGTATAATCGATCATTATTATACGGAGCTTTACCGCACGATTTGAGAATGTATATTTGGCGGAGTTGTCATGCACGTATTAAATGTCGAATGACAGATTGTGCTTGCCTGGGTTTTTTTTTCATTGTGACGTGTGTTTTGGTTGTATCAATCGAGCAGACAGCGATCGCCCTGCGCTACGAAACATTCCAACTTTAATAGGGTGTTGGATTGCGTTATGGGTTCTGGAATGTGCGCTTAGACGTTTCCAACTCATTCATTTATTTGAACAGGCAACATGGGTTGCGTCATGCCTGAACTTGTTGACATTCTTTTGTTTACCATGTAGGCTTCAGTGCCTTCGCGTTCTCCTGCTGAAAGACCTACTACCGTGTTGTAACACTTTGCTTTGCACCCCGTCTATTATTTTACACGGTGGAATTGACATGATTTAGAATGTCATTTTAAGCAAAAAGGATTGACCTTATGGATCAAATACCTATTTAAAACATCAAAGCAAAGTGACTAAATTTGTTCAAGTATCCAATGGTTTATGAGAATGGCTAACGTCTTAGGTTACCCTGTGAACGTAATCCATGTAGCCCTTTATAACCTAGGGTTAATGTTTTGATAGACAGATCTCGACGGGCTACGTTCCCGGAATGTCTACATTTATATACAAAGCAAAAACGTTTGACTGTCAACTATTTTTAGACTGCGGGTTTTTTTTTATTTGGTATTGAATGTGTTTAACACAATCAATCTGTTGTTTTTGTTACGCAGCAGCGAATGAATGAGCGATAGTGCGCATGCGCGAACGCAGTCTTTTCGTTTATAAACAAGCCCTGTACGCAATCGGCCACGTGACTGTTGTGGCAAAGGGTTTCTCTGGTTCTTTCAAAGACAAAAGATTATCTCGACCATCGCATGTATCATACACATTTTCCAAAATATAACATTTGTTTCTGATGGGATGTTATTTCATATTTCAAGCCCAAATAACGTTGTCGTCTCTAACGACCGCATACGAACAACAACAGAACAGAAACAGAAACAAAAACCCCAACGAAGTTCTTGTATTTTGTAGGCCTACTTCTAGGCCTCAACAATGTAATAGGCTTTATATAGGCTATAGCAAAATAGTTCAATATTCAATTGGATATTGTTGGATATAATTGTATGTCTTTTGTTATCATTTTATATAATTTTGTATATTTTTGACATCAAAAAATTAAAGATCAGTTTTATTGCCACGTGACCTGGAATTGACCTGAGCATGATGCAGTCGTCCTACTTTATCACTTCAATCCACTGGATGTTTTGTTTCCCCTCCCGCCAGGCCAGCTGGGGAAGCGTAATGTAACGCAGAAACGACAGCACATCTGACCTAGAACACGTGTGGAAAAGGGAAACAAAAGAGAAGAGAAGAGAAGAGAAGAGAAGAGGAGAGGAGACAGAGCAACAATGGACGAGTCCTTTGACCCACTAAAGTGCACCGAGGAGCTGCCCTCCTCTCCCGGGTGCACCATGGATTTTGGTAATTTTTCCACATTCGCCCGCACCGTGTACCAGATATGATAATAATATTAATAATAATAATAATACATTTCATTTGAAGGCGCCTTTCTCGGCACTCAAGGACACCGTACAAAGATACACAAAAGTTCATTAAAAAGAAACAACGATAAGATGAATAAAAAAAAATAATAACAATAGTAAGAGACAAAGCAATTGGCATCGGATGGAAAAGGCAGATGTGTTTTGAGTTCTCCCATCAGATGTGATACGACCAATGAGCCGCGTTAAACAGTAGGGGACTACGTCTATGTGTGCAGACGACATGCCCGAGCTCCAGGAGGCGGAAGAGGACAGGAGGTCTTCACAGATGTTCCGGGTGGGGGCGGGGGTCTCCCACCAGGAGCTGGGCACCTCCCCCAGCAGCAACAACTGGCTGGCGGAGCTGGCCAACATAGCCACCAGCCCCCAGAGCCCCCTCCTCAAAGACGCCCCTCACAAGAGGTGAGTTTGCCCGTCCGGCTAAGCTGGCGTTAGCGCTGGTTAAAGGGGGGCCGTTAGGGCTCGGTGCATCGTGAGGTCACATCCTAACGGCCGCCTCTATTTCAGAAGCCTAGGAGTGTTGGTTTTTATGTTAGCGATGTTTTTTTTGGGTCATTGTTTTAGTGTTGTTGACATTGCTGTGTTTGAAACAACCAACAGCGTTTCTCATGCGAGACTTGGCGGAGGAGTGTTTTTTGTAGCATTGGTCGCGGTAATTATTACGTCGATTTAAGAATTATTATTGACTACGACTTTCAAGTCCTCACAAAATGGTACAATACCTATATGCAAGAGTTTTTACCTATCTCTAGTCTAAATGGTGGAAACACTCAACCTTCCCTCTCCCCCCGCCTCTCCGTACTCTTTCCAAACCCCACCCTTAAAAAACAGCAGTTTGTTGACCTTGCACAGTGACATTTCGGTACTCTGCTACAAAGTCGGAGCAATGAACCCTGAGGCCTGAAATTTGCATTCAGTCAACAAGACAGAAATAGTTTTAGAACCAAATTCAGACAAACAAAGGCAGGCTATTGTACCTTTTTAAGCTTCTTTCTCTTTTTTTTAACAGTAAGAAATGATTCACCTGTTTGTCTTGGGGACATTAATGCTAATAGCATTAACAAAACACTTGGGGTGGGGGTGTGATGACGTTCTTAGCACAACGCATACATACACCGCTCTGTGCATCGGAGTAACATTATCCACGGCCGCATGAACCTCTATAAACGTTCCCCGTTCTGTCTTGTTTTTTTTTAACGTTTTTATCCGTCGCACATTTTTCAGATCGTCCCCGGTCCACATCTTCGGCAGCAGCAACAGTTTACATTCCTACGCGCGGCCGCCGCTGGCCAGCAGCGCCCCCACCCCGTCCAGGATGCATCTACGGGACCGCAGACGCGTCAGGGTAATGAGACTCACTGCCGGCCGCCCCTCTGGCTGTCAGTGCTGTAGTCGGGCCAGCGGTGGCTCAGGAGGAAGAGTAGTGGGTAGACCGGATGGTCGCTAGTTTGACTCCACCGTTGGTGTGTGTATGAATGGGTGAATGAAAGGCCATCATTTTGCATTGAGTGGCCACCGGTTGGAAAAGCGCTATATAAATGCAATCCATTTACCATTTAGTGAGCAGACTGTGTTTTATCCAAATAGACTTTTAGGATGTCAATGGAATGATGTCATGAATCCCCACACCATGAAATTATATATATTCATATCCATGTACATTATATTTACATTGTATACTGTACACAGCATCCTTGAGCCACAGCTCAAGGATGCCACAACCCAGATGCCACAACCCATGTCTGCTGCTTCATAATGCGTGTCTCAGTTCACTAGTCACGTTGGATACAAATATATCAAGGTAAAGAATGACATGGAGTTCGTGTCCCTGATCCGCAACAGGCCAGCAGTGAATCCGAGTCCGGGGTATTCTCCATGTCGTCGTCGTTTTCAGACGATGAGGACATGGCCTGGTCCCGCTCCTGGCCTTCTACAGCCTGGCATTGCTTCCTTAAAGGTAAACTATTCATATGGGAGTATGGGAACACACAATGGGAACACAGACACTGGACACTAACATCACAGCTGGGGTGCCGGCGTCATCATACCAGCATTAAATAGGATCCAGTGATGTACTGAACATAGTATTACCATTGAAAGTATGTCAAGGTTAACGCGCAATGTATAGAGGACGTCAGCACATGCTACCCAGGCGGTTTGTGAGGATAAACAAATAAACTGATGGATGGATCCCAGTCCCAAATGTGCTTCACAACGGTCCCGCCGACTACGACACACAACTACTGCACAGCGCGTGATTCTGCAGTATGTGTGTGTGTGTGTGTGTGTGTGTGTGTGTGTGTGTGTGTGTGTGTGTGTTGACGTCTTCATGCGTCCCGTCCCCCCCCCCACAGGCACCCGGCTGCGTTTCCACCGCGGCTCCAACGTGGAGTGGCAGGACGCCGACGACCTCAGAGACTCTGACGACGACTCAGATGACGAGTCCATGATGGTGACCACTTCCCTCAAGGTGCGCGGGCACGCACGCACGCACACACACACGCACACACGCACTCACACACACACACACACGTAGGCACGACACACTCACTTACTCACACACTGACACGCTCTCACTACTGTGTGCTATTCCGTACTATGACTGCGTCTGTTTTATAACAACAATGCGTCGTGATTGTGAACCTATTGAGATGATGAGTGTGATTGTCCTTGTGTGGTCCAGAGCTACGGCTCAGAGGGGCTCAGGTTGGTGGACCATGAGGAGGCCATGTCAGTTGCCCAGGTGGTGCTCAAACTGACCTTTGACCCCGGCTCAACCACCAATGGCCTTTTAACAGCAGAATGTCGACTGGACCACCCGTTCTTCGTCAAAAATAAAGGTAGAAAACGCAAGAATATATTGCTTTTCATTGGTTTGCGTATATTGATATTTGTTGGAAATCCATAGGAAGGTTGAGTAGAGTATGCATAGCATGTGCAATATTACAGATATATAGTATTTCATAATTACATGTATTTTTGGCCAACCTCTTTACCACTATCGTCCCGTATAAGGGACGCTATCATTTTCTGTTTACCAACTAATCAGCTGATGGCTCGCCTGCAGCTGCCCATCGCTAATGCTCTCTCTCTCTCTCTCTCTCTCTCTCTCTCTCTCTCTGCACCTCTCTGTCAGGGTGGGCTTCCTTCTACCCCAGCCTCACGGTGGTGCACCATGGGATCCCCTGCTATGAGATGCAGGTGGGGGACCTGTGTCTGCCTCCCAATCACCCGGATGCCATTAACTGTGACGACTCGGTGGTCTTTGACACTTTCAGGAGGTATGCTACCGTTCTTACGAACGTGATCTAGCGCACTGATGAAAAATGGTAGCGAGGTTAAACGGGTCATGATTTCAGACGGTAAAGTATATGTGGGTTGTGCTATATGAGTCATGCCGGTGGCCTGCAGAGTCAAAGCAGACCTGACTATATTTAGGCGCTAGCTAAACAAGAGACAACAGGAGATGGCTCAATAAACAGGGCAGAGACAGTGATCAAGAATAACTACAAAGTGACTACCTAAGTTATGAAGTGAAGAAAAGTCCTGACCCTGTTCACTTGCGGATTCCACGTATGCATGGGTCTTTCGACTACTCAATGTGTGTATTGTGTATTGTATGTATGTTATTCTCAATGGAACATGAATGACTGTATACAGCATAAAACCACCGTTACCTACACATCACCCCATTCCCACTGACTGTATTAGAATAGCATTTAATTTCCACATGCCCAATTCAACTTTGGAGAGGGTGCCTGATGCGACGGTCCAGAGTGGTAAGGGTTTGCACTCCCCGTCGGCAGGCTCTGGGTTTGTGACCCCCGGTGCCTGCAGCCTGCTGCGGTGTGCCCCTTATGCCTGATCCCTAGCTGCTCCTCAGTAACCATGGCCGTCTCTCCTCCTGCAGTTATGACTTCACCCCGCTGGACTCCTCAGCCGTGTACGTGTTGAGCAACATGGCACGCCAGCGCAGGACCTCCCAGTCCAGCGGGGGCGCTGTGAGCCCAGACTGTGACAAGTTTGAGCGCTCCGGCTCCCCCCAATCCTCCAACAGCAAATCTAGCAGGGGCCACGCCTCAGGGACAGCCGTTGTTGCCACGCCCACAAAATGCAAGCGGCCAATGAATGCATTCATGCTCTTCGCTAAGAAGTACAGAGTGGAGTACACTCAGATGTATCCTGGCAAGGATAACAGGTGTGTATTCTTCCTGCGTCGCTATGGTAACGTTGACTCCGTTTTACACAGTGATCTGGCAATAAGTAACTAAGGGGCTGTGATTAAGTCTGATTGCTCCCAAATAAACCGGGAGCAGTCTCAAATCTAAATTGGCTGATACAGAGTCAACTCTAAACAACTATTCTTACAGCACATTTCACTCAATTGTAGCGGACGGATAGCTCTTAAATCTTACCTACAGCACCATTTTAAAGGGATAGGATAGTCTGGTGGTGAGGGTGTTCAACTCGCCAAAATGTTCTGGGTTCTAGCTCACACAGCCTAGCTTTCCACAGCCTACCTGTAGGCATCCTTGAAATGTGGCCGGAGAGAGAGAGCTCCGTCTCAATCACACTGTGCCACTGTGCAACACTGACACTCATTATTAGTTTTACAGAACATCTTGAACTGCGGAGCAGTAGAGCATTATGATAAAGTTGTCATTCCATTTCTGGTACTCCAATTTTTACCCCATTTTAGCCTGATTTGGATTCAAATAAATAAGGCTTATATCCCTGACCATTATTAAGACCGGTTAGAAATCAGACTCGGAAAAGGCTTTACTGCCAGGGTAATCCTCCACAACGGGGGAATTTGTACTATGAAACAAAACAAGATACAAACAAACTGCAACCGTTCAGGTTATCAGAGTATAAAAAGAGCACTTGCAGTGATGCAATTACCGATAATAACCGGGCAGACCTTCCTCCCCACGCCGTGCAGAGCCATCAGTGTGATCCTGGGGGACAAGTGGAAGAAGATGAAGAGCGAGGAGAGGAGGATGTACACCCTGGAGGCCAAGGTCCTGGCGGAGGAGCAGAAGCGCCTGAACCCAGACTGCTGGAAGCGAAAGAGGACCAACTCAGTGAGTGAACCTGCTTTTAGACGGGCGTCTGACTGGGGCTCTGTAGGACAGGCGGGGAGGGCAGAAGAAAGTGTGTTTGTGGACTTTGGCCGCGTCCGCCGTTCATTACTATGCGTTCTATGTATCGTATGCATGGTTTCACTCGGCTGCAACCGTTTTTATATCTATTATTTGTCGCCCTGTTGATTCTTTTTCCATTCAAGTAAAATGTGTTTGCAGGGCCTACAGCCCCTTAATCCCAGGTAGTCGCAAAGGATTTAAGAAGGTAGAAAGAAAATATAGAAGAAAATATTTATTTATCTCTTTGTAAAACTAAGACATCGCTAGCTCCCTGTAACTTCAATCCAATTACGCTCAAAGGTAATTTATGTACCGTCGTTTTCTTCCTCTCCACCAGGGCTCCCAGCAGACCTAGATGAACTCTCACGTCCCGCTCAGGTGTTGCTGGTGTGATACGGAGGACAAGCCCTTCAGATTCACACCTCGTACAGCCTGAACACAGCTCCGCACGCATTGATGAGTTACAACTGTGATGCAGAACGTATACATGCATTTTATAACCTTTCAAAAGAATACATTATAGAGACAACCTTTAAGGGAAAGAAAACCGCAACATTGATTACAGAATATATATCCCCAAACTGTAAAATGTAATCTCATCACTAACAGTGCTACTATTTTCCTATATCTTTTTATGTCAGATAAGCCTTTTGTTTTATGTCCTTTTTTAAAATAATGGATCTGCTTCTATATATTTCCAGATATTTCATACTACTCAGAGATAAACATGTGGATATGTGGTGCTACGCTCATTGTGGGTTGAGCAATCTTTAAAACAGCAAGTGTCCATAACTGTAAAATAATAGTTATTCTATATTTTACAACTATTTCTTCTTCCTCTAGCCTCTGCCTCATTTTGAGCAACTATCCACAGATTGGTCAACTTTTTTAAGGATAAATGTTGTAATGCAGTGAATAATAAGCAATTGAACGTTGGTCAATTGTGTGTGTGTGTGTGTGTGGGTGTGTGTGTGTGTGTGTTGGTGTGGTGATGTCTGCCTTGACTTGCATCTCCTTCCTTCCCAATGGGCCTTGATTTGGGGGGGGGGGGGGGGGCGGGGGGGGGACA
>JAOPUD010000162.1:2532129-2544018 GCA_027122715.1 Trisopterus minutus | reverse complement strand
TACATGGGCTGTAAGCCTAACATTGTTTGAGGCAAATGTGGATGTTAATGGATGTTTCAGAATGTTGGTCATGGTGTAAGCCAATTAAGATTTAGGGACTTCATTTATCGTTCAAGTCAATCCTCCTCGCTGTTTGTGTTGCAAAGACATCAGTGACCGGGTCATACCAAACTGGATCTTTTAAAATTGATTTAAGAATTACGGCGTGTGTAGCTCCACGTTTTAGGCACCCTTTCAGACGGCTTGGTAACCCAACGGTGGAGTGTCGGAAATTAGGTAGGGTCAGCGCGTTTATTTCGGGACCTTACCCAACTTTTAAGCAAACCGAGCCGCAGCGCTCGGTGGAAACGCCAATATAAGCGAACAGAGCCGCACTTCCGCAAAGAACAGTAGCACACCGCTCGGTGGAAACAAGGCATACAATTGAGCGGGTTTGTTGGTTCTCGTAGCCTAGAGACTTGAGGGGATAACCGGGCTGCTCCACAGCCAGGGCTCCTGCTCCAGTCAAAAAAAGGCGCTAGCCCAATACTGTGAGGAGTTATGATTTTTAAACTTAATAACCAAAATGCTCACTCCAGCCGCTAGGGGCAGCCAAAAAAACAACAAGTAATTCTACACTTGTCCAGCAGAGGGCACTGACATAACAAGAGAGCAACGTGGTAGATGGTGAATGGCAATCTTGCTTCACCACTATTAAGAAGCTGTGCCAAAATGTCTTGGACACAGAGTGCACACAGAAAGTGGACACAGAGTGCAGTTTTCGCAGAAATATGGACTGAGAATTATTTATTCACAGAGGTGAACACAAAACCAGTGTGCTTGGTTTGTAATCGGAAAGTTGCAGTGCTCAATGAATATAATGTTCAGCGCCACTATGACACTCATCATAAAGAAAAATATCAGCATTTGAAAAGACAACTAAGAAAAGAGGAGATAAACAAATTCTTAGCTAGTCTGAAGAAACAGCAGTCTACTTTTACTCTCAGCCGCGAGGTCAGTGATGAAAGCCAGCTACCTTAATGCTAACGAGTTAGTTTGAGCATCCAAGCCATTTTCTGATGGTGAGTTTGTGAAAACATGCATGCTGAAGGCTGCAGAAGTCGTGTCCCCTGAAAAGCGACCTACCTTTGCCAACATTAGTCTATCGAGGAACACTATCGCATATAGGGCCAGCCAAAGACTTGGGCAGCCAAATGAATGACAATATCAAGTCATTTATTGCATTTTCGGTTGCAATTGATGAGAGCACTGATGTAACAGATTTTGCTCAACTGGCCATATTTTTTCGGGCTGTTGATGAGAATATGACCATCACCGAGGAGTTCCTTGAGTTGGTGCCTATGAAGGATACAACAGCGAATGACATCTTCAGCTCTCTCATTGAAGAGCTGGACAAGGTCGGAGTAGACTGGTCCTGTGCCATCAGCCTGGCTACAGATGGCACACCATCAATGGTGGGGAGAAAGGCAGGCGTTGTGACAAAATTCAGAGAGAAAGTACAGCACGCAAATGGAGGACAAGATTTTGGGACATTTCACTGTATTTTGACCATGGGATCATGTTATGAGTGTGGTTGTGCAAACTGTAAACTTCATCAGAGCGCGAGGTCTGAATCACCGTCAGTTTGACACCTTTCTCAGTGATAATAACATTCAGGCTGGCCTACCAGGAAATTCAAGGACAGTTCATGGAGAAAAATGGTAACCCAGTGAAGGAGCTTAAATGCCCGGAATGGGTGCAGGATCTCGCCTTTATGGTGGATATTACACAGCACCTGAATAATCTTAACAAAATGTTGCAGGGTTGCAAAAAACGTAGAGACTCAGTACGACAGCATACGCGCGTTCAAATTAAAACGGTCACTCTGGGAGACGCAGCTATCTAGCGGGGACACCTCATTTCCCTTGTCTAACTGCGGTGCGTGCGACCGGATGTAATGCTGATATGTATATATACAAAGACAGATAACAGGATTGCTGCAGGAGTTCGAGTGGAGGTTTCAGGTCTTCAGTGAACTTGAGAAGGAATTTACAGTTTTTACAGTTTCTGATATGCCAGCTGACATCCAACTCGAGATAATTGACTTGCAGTGCGATACCGATATGAAGGAGAAATTTGCGTCTGTGGGCTTGGACACGTTTTATCAATATCTCTTGCCAGGGTACCCCAAATAAACATCCCTGGCTGCAAAGGTTTTATCCATGTTTTGGACTACCTATCATGGTGAAGTGTTCTCTGTAATGAACCTAAATAAAACAAAGCATCGCTCAAGGTTAACAAATGCACACTTGAATGACATTGTGAAATGTGCTGCTACTCAGGAAATTACACCTGATATTGATGCACTCGTGAAGGCTAAAAGATGCCAAGTTTCAGGAGCCAGCAGCAGCCGATAGACTGCAGTGAGAGAAAAAAAAAAAATGTATTAATCAGTTAATCAGCAAGAAGGCCTGGGCCTAGTTCTTCTTGAACTTGATGCTCTTTCAGAAATGTTTGCACTCTGATGAATACAGATCTTTAAAAATAAGATAGCTTTGGTTTCATATTAAAAGACAATGGATATTGTGCAGTTGCCTATATCATTTATTTATTTTAATTTATTTATATTTGTTATTTTATATTTCATAAATATGCACATTTACAAGGCAGTATGACACCTTTCTTCATAGCTCCCACTTGAGATTGTTTAGTGTGGTGAGTTGGTTCAGGTGGTCAGCTGTACAAATGTATACAAACAAACCAGTTGTTAATGAAAGTGAACTGCATTTTATTTAAATTCCATTGGCCTATCAGTGGATAAATGTGTGAAAAACAAAGCTAAAGATTGGGAGTTGCCATTATTTTGCCACTTGAGATCAGATGGGTTGTATGTGGCGCCTGAACCAAAATGAGCTAGTCCCACCCACTCAGAGGAGGAATTTCCTCCCCGAGTCCATTGAATGCGAAAATGAATGGGAGTCAATGGAGGCTGAGGGAGGAACGTTCTCAAGCAGTAACTTTCAATAGGGGATAGGGGGCGCTAATGTCCCTTTACCCAGAGAAAGAAACATTACATCTACAAAGGCATTTTAGTAGTCATATTTAATGGCATTAATTCATTACAGTAGTCTGGGCAACCTACATTTTTTATTCTCAACAATGTTAAGGATATATATATATATATATATATATATATATGTATATATATATATATATTGATTCTACTGACGTTTGAATGCCATCAATGTCCGCATATAAAGCATCAAGTGTGAATCACACTCAGGGTCGAATCTCCTGATATACAAATGCGGCGAAAAAGCAGAGGACATGTGTGAAGAAGGCTATAGTTTAAGATAATGGGGCGGCCAACCCGATTGGGGAGGTTGGGGTACTTGGTTTGTTTTGTTTGGTGTTGTTCAGTTTGGTTCTATTTCTCCAAACACTCCAACGCCAGGTTGATCATCTAGGTAGTCATGACTGATGGTCCGAATGGATCTGATTGGCCCAATTCATGTTCTCTCCCTACACTGTGACAGACCTTGAATACAATCATTCTATTGCCAGGTTTGGTTTCCAAGGGATAAACACATGCTATATACACACAATTACTGTAACGTTGGGATCAGACACTCGTGGTGTCATA
Source organism: Trisopterus minutus (assembly GCA_027122715.1). Taxonomy (NCBI): domain Eukaryota; kingdom Metazoa; phylum Chordata; class Actinopteri; order Gadiformes; family Gadidae; genus Trisopterus; species Trisopterus minutus. Next base: position 2,540,396 of record JAOPUD010000162.1, on the reverse strand, counting down.
TCAGCGCCTCGGGCCACTCTCTAAAGGCCTGACTAAATACTGAGGGGAAGATTTCTAAGCTCATGATGTAACAGCTGTGTGGTATTTCCTGTATGACAATTAAACACTGCAGAGACCCCATGCTGTGCTGCTTGCATCTCTGCTTTGGCTGATGGAGCCGACATACTTACGGCTTGCTGTAGTCCCTGAAGCGCCGTCTAAAATACACCATATATCCACGATGCTAAGCAGACCAGAGAGCTGCTCGTGTTCAGTGGGAATATCCATTTTCATGTGATGTAGGAATAATCACAATAACACTGTGTCCGTTTATGCAGTAGCTGTCATATTTTTGGTATATAGAACTACGTGAGGTATTTTACTTTTAAAATTTTCTTTAAATTTTCCTCAAATCTGTATTATTCCTGTTGATACCTTTCAGCATACATTTTTGGTCAATATTATGGTTCTACATTTCCTTTAAAGCCCTTTGAGAGAAGGAAAATTATGAATAATTATGCATAGATATATATATATATATATATATATATGTGATTTATGCATCTTATCATCCTCCATGGTTGAGGACTCACGCAGATCCCCAGCCAGATTCCCTGTGGATGGAACGTTTTCTGGGTCTTTGCAGCAGTGTGTCGTGTGGCACCGCAGTGGCGTGTGCACAGGCTTCAGCTCCGTCCCCTGCTGAGACCGTGGGCTGGGAGCCCATGATCCAGATGGCTGTGGTGGTTAATGGTGGTGGTGGAGTGTGTGGTGTGAGTGTGTGTGTGTGTGTGTGTGTGTCGGTTGTTTGTTGGTGGGGGAGTGTGTGTGTGTCTATTTGTTGTTGGTGTTCGGAGTGTGTGTGTGTGTGTGTGTGTGTGTGTGTGTGTGTTGGTTGTTGATGGTGGAGTGTGTGTGTGTGTGTGTTTGTCTGTTGGTTGTTGATGGTGGAGTGTGTGTGTGTGTTTCTGTTGGTTGTTGATGGTGGTGTGTGTGTGTGTCTGTTGGTTGTTGATGGTGGAGTGTGTGTGTGTGTGCCTGTTGATGGTGGAGTGTGAGTGTGAGGATTTGTCACTTCAGTGCGGAGCATCTTTCATCTCCTTTTAAAAAGCTACTTTGTTCTCCATCTGGAAGAAAGTCTTCTGAATTCTCATGGTACTTCTTGTTTCTCGGTCGTACGGGTGCAGTGAAGAGGCAGACTCCTGATTAAGCCCTCTCCTTTACTTCTGGCTGGCTCGCCAAATGAAGAGGTTAACTCTTGATTTTTTCTTCTTGTTTACTCCTGGCTGGCTCGCGAAATAAAGAGGTAGAATCATTCAAATCAGGGTGCAGTTTCAGATTCCTTTTACCAAATAGACGATAGAGCCCAAACGCAATGTTCAGTCCTTTATTTATGGGCTCCTGCAGGATACCCCTACAACCAACACCATCCTGCTACATGGTTGGCTCTATACTCCATTTTGCTCTGTCTCCCATTATTGCCTCTCCCATTATGTCCTCTCCCATTATGTATCCTGTCCCATTATGATGAGTCCTCTCCCATTATGATGTTTTTAATCCATCACAAATCAGTACATCAAAACACATGAAAAGGCCAGGGCAATCAGATACCCTTCAGTCATTACCTGTTTTCAGTTATTTCAACTGGCTGACTAAAACAGATTACTCTCTAGATTTAAGCGATTGGCAGGGGGTGATACCTGGGTAAGACTGTTCAAAGAAGATCCACTTGGTGCTAGTACTGACCCCGCAGTGGCTCCAATGATCAATTCCTTTGAGAACAACGGGGTTAAGGACAGATGTGTGAATAATACATCCTTCCTCATTCCTCCATTTGAGACTCCTAAGTCTTGACAATCATATTAATCTGTTACAGGAAATATTTTTGATTATATTACAAGAAAGATAGAAAATAGTTAAGAGGACAGACTGTGCTTCAGCATGGATTCTACAACATATTCAGGTTACCGTCTAATACAATGAGATACTTTTTGTAATGTCAAATTCAATGTTTAAGAAGTCATCTTCACAAACAACAGAACATTGATTTGTTTGAATGTTTTTTGTAAATATGCATTTAACACAATCCTGTGTCCCATGTCCAAAAAAAATATATTGACAACCAACTTTATACATACCGTACCATGTTTGTGTTATGTTACCTAACCTGATTTTACGACACAAAAGTAGTAAAAACGATTAAAAATGACAAATTCAAGGATACTTAGAAACATTCATCCATTCACACGCGTACACACACACACACACACACACACACACCTCTTACACGCTGTGCTCGCTGTCCAACATTCCATTTGGTCACTTCTTTATCTCACTTCTCCAAGCAGCTCCTGAATCACTTCCGAAACAAAGTATATTACGCTTCAGAATGCCGGCCATCTATCAGCAAGGCTTCACCAACACACTGGCTACAGCATGGGCCATCCTAGGCCTTTAGACAGACCCTATTAATAATGAAGCACTAATCTCTACAGAATAACAATATGCTAATTCCTAGCTTTTTCACACACACTCTTTGAGCCAGGAGATCAAGTTTTGGTTTTGTTGCCCATCCCTGGTTCAGCTCTGTCAGCTCGCTTTGCTGGTCCTTATGCAGTGGAGGAAAAGCTTCCTGACAGCAATTATGTGATTCACACCCCAGATCGCAGACGTCAAACACGGGTATCTCATGTTAATATGTTGAAACTGTATCATGTAAGGGAAACGGACATTAAGTTGCCAGAGGAGAAAAGTTTCTCTGTTTCTACTCTGGGTTTGTTCTCTGTTGTTTCAAGTACTGGCGATGAAGATGGCCTAGAGCTAAGGAATGCTCCACAACAATGTGCTCGGTTGTCTAATTCAGAAACCATGTCTAACCTGCCTTCCCTTCTTGTCCACTTGTCAGATGGACAGTGTTCTGATATTGGCCAGTTAATTTCTGATTTCACAAATCTATTCTGTGACACCCCTACTCAAACAACTGTCCTGACCCATGACATAGATGTAGGTCAGCCGCCACCCATTAGGCAACATCCCTACCGAGTCAATGCTATGAAACGGACTGCCATGAAAAGGGAAGCCGAGTACCTTTTGTGTAATGGGTTAGCTAAGCCAAGCTGTAGTCCCTGGAGTTCTCCCTGTTTACTTGTGCCTAAGTCTGATGGAACACTTAGATTTTGTACTGACTTTAGAAAAGTTAATGCAGTAACTGTTCCTGACTCCTACCCCTGCCGAGGATGGAGGATTGCATTGACAGTCTGGGATCTGCCACACATGTACTTGATTTGTTGAAAGGCTACTGGCAGGTCCCGCTAACCCCACGTGCATCAGAGATTTAGGCTTCTGTGACGCCAGATGATGGTTTACAAAAGCGACTGTCACCTACTTGGGTAAGCAGGTGGGTCATGGACAGGTTCGTCCAGTTGAAGCCTGCACCCACCCTGGCTACTATAGAAGCTTTTGCGGGAACTTCTCCACAGTGGTGGCCCCATTGACCAGTTTGCTCAGGGCTGCTAGACAGTTTGTTTGGTCAGCAGATTGCCAGCATGCCTTTGATTGCATTAAAGCTTTAATGTGCAGTGCCCCAGTGCTCGCCGCTCCGGACTTTGCAGTACCGTTTAAGTTAGAGGTAGATGCAAGCGCCCAGGGAGCTGGTGCTGTTCTCTTGCAGGAAAGTGGGGATGGGATTGATCACCCCCTTTGTTTCTTTATCGTAAATTTGAAAAGCACTCACTAAATTATTCTATCATTGAGAAGGAGGCATTGGCCTTATTATTGGCTTTGCAATATTTTGAAGTTTATGTTGGCTCTAGTTCCGTTCCTGTCAGTGTTTATACTGATCACAACCCGCTAGTTTTTCTGTCACAGATGTACAATCAGAACCAGCGGCTGATGCACTGGTCCTTGATTGCCCAGAACTACAACCTGCAAATCAAACACATGTTAGCAGATGTGTGGTCTGCTGGGTTAAATGTTAGTTTAGCCTTGTTTTGTTTAGTTCTTTTTATTTTGGCAACACTTGAGTCTCAAGGCCCGCCGGTTTTGTCGTATTGTACTTTTTGTGTTTTGTGATCAATCAACCCTTTAAACCTATGTTCAACCTTATCCGTTGCTGTTGTCCTTCCTTTATTGTTTCGCTCACCAATTGTTTTCTTCACCTACACCCATAACCCGGACAACTTTTAACATCCGTTACCTCCCCCGCTACCCCTAGACAGTGGGTGTTGTAACACTGCCTCTCTAGGATGACAGCTAGCTAAGCCACTCACCCATGTGCTATTTCTGTCTGATAGAAGTGGTTCTTCAACCTCAGAAGATTCTACTTTTGAAAAACCCTCAACCCTTATAATAATAGGTGTGACTGACAGAATCTAATATCTTTTATTTGTTGCTCACAAACTATTAAAAACTCTGGACCCCAAAACATTTTTGTTTTAAGAATATATCAAGTCTTCCACTTAACATAAACGTTTTTTTTTAAGATGTGCTGTTTGACCGGTTTATTTTAATCAATGTCAATAAGCCTTAAACATAAAGACTTTGTAATGGTTGTGTTTAAACCAATGGGTGATGTCACGGACGCTATGTCCATACTGTAACTCTGTCTAACACACAGTCACACAGGGCTGGACTGGCCATCGGGTGTACCAGGCAATGCCCAGTGGGCTGGCAGGCCTTTTGGGCCACGAGGTTTACTTGACAAAAAAAAAAAAAATTCTAATAATAATAATTTTTATTGACCCTGCCCAGCCATGTCACACAGCCGAGGTCCGTTCCTTCCCTCTCAGTCATGCGGGCTGTCAACTTAACCTGAAAGTTCAATAAAACTTTGGCCTAGGCCATTACTCATTATGATTGGCTCTGGGCTGGCCCTGGCCCAATCACAAACACAGCAGAGGGCAGAGGTCCCGCCCCTTGAGCCTCGGCTGTCAATCGGTGGGCCCGTGACTGACTCGGTGGACTCGTGACGGACTCGCGTTTCTTTTTTTGACCAGCACGTTGCCCACGTTTTGGCAACGCTGTTAATGCCTGATGCTTCATACTACATAGCACATTTTTATGAGCCACAACCATGCCGCCCTGTTAATTCCAGTGCCAAATACTGAAATCTGCAAATTATTACTACTCAAATGCAGTTCCCAGGCCAGTGTTTGGAACACCTCCCAATGGGCATCCTTACCAGATGCCCGAAACCACCTCAACTGACTCCTTTCTCTAATCCGAGTTCTCTGGCCAATCTCACGCTCCATCGTACCCTCACTCGCAAACAAGACCCTGAGGCACTTGAACTCCTTCACTCGGGCTAAGGACTAATTTCCTACCCGGAGTAGGCAATCCACTGCTTTCCTGCTAAGAGTCATGGCCTCAGATTTAGCGGTGATGATTCTCAGCCGCTTCACACTTGGCTGCTAGCCGATCCAGTGAGTGCTGAAGGTCACAGTTCGATGATGCCATCAGGACCACATCATCTGCAAAAAGCAATGATCAGATCCTCAGACTTACAAACAGCATGAATATCACAAACAGGATTGGTGACCAAGCACAGCCCTAAACACCTACGGGGAACCAAACTGACTGCCGGCTCAATTCCCCCAACCTCTACATGGATGCCAGAAAAGCTCTGCCGGAGGTGTGAGTTGAAGATCCCTAGGACGGGATCCAGACGTTCCCCACCTGCACTACCCGTTTGGGCTTACCAGGTCTGTCCAGAATCTTCACCCATTCCCAGATCCAGATTCAGATGGTGGTCGGTTGACAGTTTTTCCCCTCTCTTCAGTCGAGTGTCCAAAACATGCAGCCTCAGATCGGATGACATGATCACGGAATCGATCATCGATCTTCAGCCTAGGATACTCTTGTACCAGGTACACTTATGAGCATCCTAATGTTCGAACATGTTGCCCAGAAGTCAAACGACCATTCGGGTTTCGATCAGGGAGGCCGTTCCTCCCCACCACGCCTCTCCGGGTGTCTCCATCGTTGCCCACGTGGGCATTGAAGTCTCCCAGCAGAACTACGGAGTCCCCTAATGGAGCCCCATACAGGAATCCATTCAGGGTCTCCAAGAAGGCAGAGTACTCTGAACTGCCTTTCAGTGCATACACACAAACAACCCCCCTCACCACCCTTGGCCGTAGGGTCAGCCAGGGATTTATGAGAATCCCTACGTCTCCAGAGCCAGCCTCAGCCGCTCAGGTCTGGTCCGGCGAGACCCCTAACCTTCACCCGACCCCAGCGGGTCTTCCTGCAGGTGGTGGGCCCACCAGAGTAAGGGGCTGGGGGGGAGTGTCACGTTGCTTTTCTGGGCTCCGTGGCAAACCCGGCCATCAGGCGCTTGCCGACGAGCCCTCCGTCTGGGCCTGGCAATTAGGCCGTTTAGAAATGGCTTCATGACACAACTGTTAGTGCAAGATACATTTTGTTACCTAGTTAGCATAAGCTAAACGTTAGGTCAAACATTAGCATGCCAAAGCCTCTGAAAGAAAGTAATGTATGGCAAAAAAGTTCTAGCTAACAAATAGCTAGCTAGAACCAGCTAACGTTACTACATCATTACATTCTTAAACTTACCAGATGAGTCGTCCTACAGTTCGGACCTCTTCCTCTTATCCATGTTTTCTGTGCTTGTTCCTGTCTTTTGTCTGTCAGTTGTTTGTTTGGGGTGCTGACAATTCCGACGACTGCATAAACAGAACTTCTGGTTAAAATTACCTTCAAAATAAAAGCCTTTAAAGGATCTGATATCAGGCACAAAACAGATCACACTCACTCAACATGTGCAGACTTATTAACCTTAATAAGCATTGTTCCCGCTTTAGATCCTGTACCTGAAAAATACATAATTAGCATTTTAATAAAGGATTCATCAACCTTGATAAGCATAAAAAAAATGACTTAACAATGACATAATAGGGTTAGAAAGTTTATAAGACTCAATAAATGGGTTTGTAATTAATTTATTAACAACTATAAGAAACTCATAAGACTATTACTAATGTTTTTCTAACATTAATATGAGTTCCCCTAGCCTGGCTATGGTCCCCCAGTAGCTAAAAATTGCGTTAGGTGTAAAATGAGAAGTAGGTATCTTGCTCCGCCTTTGAAAAAAGGAAAGCTAAAATGTGTCGATTTGGGATCTGGCCATATCTAGCCCCATATAGGGTCAGATCCCCTCCCCTTGCTCTGCTTGGCCCGCCCAGAGAATTTGGCCCACCAATGAGACAATGAGCTAGGACTGTGTGAGTGCCACATGTGTGTGTGTGTGTGTGAATACATATACTAACGCAAGTGTTCTTTGTTATTTGGATAACCATTCTGCTGTTGGTGTTATGGCGCATAACACGCAACCCAATAACGCAAGCTTCCATAAAGCTCCCATTTGGTGAAAAGACTAGACTGTGTCCGGTTCTCTAAGGTCTCTGGCATTTCCCAAGACTCGTATTGGGGGTTATCTCGGCCATGGTTGAGAAGGAATTGGGAACCGCGACATGGAGGAGAAAGGGATTGTTGTCCGCGATTGTCGCCTGGGATGGTCCACCGGTGCCCCGCTGAACGCTGAACACTGCCTGTTGCCCGGGGTTGTCTGCCGCTGGAGCCCCACTGCGGCGGGAGACAACCAGCGGGCAGCGGGCCTCCGGCGGGCGGCGGGGGTCTGGCGGGAGACAACCCTGGGTAACAATCCCTTTCACCTCCATTTCGCAGATCAGTCTGTACTTAATATTGACTAGGAAGTGGAAGAACCAGAGGCATCTGAGAACCCGACGCAGTCGTTTGTGATTCATAATATCATCTGGAGGCGCAAACAGCTTTTGACCGTGATGATATATATTATATTACACTGTAAACATGAGGGCATGGTACCGTGTTCGCAAGCGTCTCAGGGCCACGCCCCCACTAGACACCGTGACCTGCCTCTAAAAACGGCATGTTGGTGGAGAGCTCGTTTTGGGACTGGCTCCTAGTGGCTGTAATTCTGCACCAAGGCTGAATTTCTTGAACGTCTTCATATACAGCAGGGTTGCCGCTACATGTAATTGATCGTGGCGCACCGCCACGGCAAAATAAAAGCCGCCACACTTTCAGAATAATGATTTTTTTTTATTTTTTTTATTTATTTATTTGTTGTTTCATGTTTATATTAATGTAAACTAGAGAATGCATTTCCTAAAGGAAATACGGGTGAATGCTGAAAGCTGGAAGCTGAATGAGCTGAATAAATTGTTGAAACTATGCTGAATTAAGTTAAGAAACTGCTGAAGAAATCTTGAATATATGAAGAGTATGAAATG
>JAOPUD010000162.1:2494452-2507302 GCA_027122715.1 Trisopterus minutus | reverse complement strand
ACACACACACACACACACACACACACACACACACACACACACACACACACACACACACACACACACACACGTTAAAGAATGGACCAAGGCAAACCCATGCAGGAGATCAAAACTATTTCTGCTACCCATGTTGCAGTTTGTTCATACCACTCTGAAACAAGTACAAGCACAGTACTTGCCGAGCCAAACTTCCTAACCACAGTCATTAGTGAATAATGTTGTGTGGGCGGACAGACTTCTTGCTTCACGGCTAGTGTGGTGAGACAGGCCACGGCAGGCACTCACCTTAAATTTGCTTTGATGATTATCAGGAATTGATTCTTTCTCTGGACAGCTTAAACAGCTACCCATGGCTTCCTCACAGCACCATCTGATGTCTAGGATGCCAGGCCAAAATAATGGTGAATTACACATAGATGTCCATGGTTTCAATTACAACACTATGAGTGATGAATACAGTGCAACAGCGGACTATGTAGTTCAACATTTTGGTAGAGGTTTCCTCACCTAGATCCTGCCACCAGTATCCCTGGTTTCATCCTCAGAGACTGAGCGACACTCATGCTTAATCAGTTTGGCCAACATGAACAGCAATCCTTAAGAAATGGGTAGAAGGAAAATAAGTGCCCTTCTATTTTTCCCTCTTCCGAGCAAAGTCATCTGAAGAAAACAGCTTGGTAGAAATTAGGACGAAAATGACGTTGGTCCTGATCTATTTCCGCACTGATCCAGTGTCAATACTAAGGTTTGTCATACAGAACGGAGATATAGACTACGACGCACAATTTTGGATTTCATGGTTGCTATGTTCCATGTTGCAGTCACACTTACGTACAGGTAGATAGCATGCAGTGTTGTGGGCATCCAAACAGTTAACTCACGTTTGTTTATTAGCCACGAATGATGTAAACAAACAAACAACATAATTGTCCACTAAATAAACCAATTTAATTTACGCCAAAACTTTGTTGATTAAGTCTGTTCAATTCAATGAAGATGTTACGCTTAATTAACTTTGCGGCCAGTGAGTTCCACTGGCCCAGTGCTAGTGTAATGGCAGCTAGTTAGCATGGCTCTGGGTCCTGGTTGAATAAGCTAACACTAGAACCCAGCTCTCTTCATTAGCTCCGAGGCTAATGTTAGCAGCGAAGCGGAATACATAGCATGCCTTTTGCGTGCTATCAATGATACCACACAAGTATACGATCCCATAAAACATACTCACAATTCACCGTCGCTAGGTTCAATGTGAGCATCCAAACTTTTCGGACGTGTAGATGATGAGTAGCGGTAGGATATCCCAGAACGACGCTAGCTAGTAAACCAACCCCACTAGCTAGCGTTAGCTCGCTACTAAACGAGCAAATCCACCATCTTTCCACTGCGTTGCTAGAGCGCCAAAAAAACAATCACAACTTCTTACAAAGAGGACTAACGCTCATGTGGGCAGAAAAAAAGCTGTGGAAAATGGTTTGGATCCATCAACACTAATCCACGTTTCAATCCTTGATGAAAAACTCCGGCGGAATAAAGTTTATCTTCTTGAATACCAAGTTTACTTTGGTCGCACCGTCTTCTATCTTGCTAGCTTGCCTGGCTAAATAACGGCGACTTGGCTAAACTTCCGAGAGTTCGAGGCAGGAATCTCCAATGTGGTGAACATCCAGCTCAGTGCGCAGGCGCCAGTGGTGTGGTTTGGGACACCCAGGGCCTCTCCCAAGAGGACATAATGAATGAGTAATAGAAAATAATGGTATGCCAGTCATGCGATGTTAAAAACATAATTACTCGTTTTATTTAAACACCCACAGAATATGCGTCACGATATGCCATATACATACGATCATTATACGTGAAAAGTAGTAACTATCCCAGCTGGCATTCTTGGGCATCGGTCACAAATATAGTGAGTTCCTTTCAGCATTCCTTGACAGTGACTGGTAAATGTCATGTTACAGTTCGTGTTTGAGCAAGTATATACCATTGATGTTGAATATGCTTATATCTAATGAAAAATAGGTTTCCTATATTATCCATTATTTTATTGCTTACAAATATTTCCTCTCCATACAATCTACTCTTTCTTATTTAAAGAACAGAGGGAAAAAAGCATGAGTCTTTAAAAAAAATGCATAATCCTGATTTAATGTAATATATCAGGCAAATCAGGCAATTACCTTCTTAATTTTGTGAATGTAAAAAATGTAATACATTTTATATATGCTACAAATTACACCTTATACATTTGAGTTAAAGTAAAATGCAAATTAGGAAAGATACAGCATACTAGATAGATTAGATGAAGAAAAGTTAGATTCACATCAATCAATACATAAGTTAAACAGTACAGTTTGGACAGTAGTTTAAAAACTTTTTAAACTTGGCTTCACAAAGTGACTTTAGCAACCAAGTCCTTACCGCTAGTTAAAGGCACCGTGATTTAAATGCTGTGGGGGGAAAATAATCTGCTGACTTCACTTTTACTCACGATGAATCACTCTCTGTGAGTGGCTAGTGACACAGAAAACCTTTACAGTACAAGACTTTAGTTTAGCCAACAGCCATCATCAGAAAATCAAAAGTTTATACTTTGTTTTTGTGCTGTAGTCATGTGCAAATTAGTTTTTAGCTTATTAAAGGAAACTATCATAAAATCCAAAGAAGGCGAAATATTGCAAAAATATATACAAACACTAACATAATGTATATACAATTCTGTTGAAAGTTATATTGTTGCTATAAGTTAATGGTCATATACTTTCCTCTATGATATTTATTCCTAAACGCATACAATATTGAATAAAAAAATATAATTGTAATGTATTACAGTAGTGCTACAAATATAACTGTACAGTCAATCTCTTTTGTCTTTCTCCATCACCAATACAATCTTTAACGTCTGGTGAACACCATATCTGTGGGTCATAATAAAAAAATAAAATAATTAGTAAATAATTAAGTAATACTAAATCTTACACCGTTTCTAAAACCTTTTTAATAGCTTTTTAACTGCAGAACACAATTTAGCATTTCTAGTCCCCCCTGAATACAGTACTAAACGTGGTTGTGGAGGGTTACCTCTTTGAGTGTCATGGTGGACGTTCTCGTAGATGGGGTACAGGAGGTTCTCTTGTTCCCTGCGAAGCTTTCTGGCCCGCAGCACGTCACGCACACACTGGTGGAGGTAGGCGTACTGGCACTGGAGGGACAGAAAGCAGAGATGACCACACTGTCCACAAAGTGGCCCAGACACCGACGCCTTTCCTCAGGAATGACACAGACCGGGGGAGGCGGCCCAGTCTCCACATGATTCATAGCAGAGATGCAAAGACTAGCAAAGGGTTGAGTGAGTGACCTTAAGGATATTATCATTCTACCATTCTAACGGTTTTCCAACCGCTACTTGGTGGAGAGATTCTTCCCAAAAGACCCAAGACAATGTTGTACAATTGTTTGTCAAAGATGGTTCTGGCATGATATGAGGGGGCAGACCAGATGGCTCACACTGGTTTATTTCATTTCTATCATTTTGAAAAATGTTCTCATGCATCTTGTTGACATCCTTCTATGATCCTCTGCCAGATCAGTCCTTTAAAACCCGGTTTGCTAAAACCACATCCACTTCATTTGTACTATCACAAAGATAATCAGCCAGTTTATATTAACACAGTGTTAGTGTAACGCATTCCATCTATATGTCGCTAGCTTGCGTGGAGTAATAAACACACACACACACACACACACACACACACAATGCACACACACACACACACACACACATGCACACCCACACACACAGCTCGTACCTCAGTTTGAACCATGTGAGATCGGTGCAGGCGCAGGTCGAACACTGCGCCGTAGATGTCCAGCGTGTCCTTGGTGTCCAGCTGCTGCAGAACGCGGTCCAGGACAATGAAGGTTCCGGTGCGGCCCACGCCAGCACTGGTGGTGGTGTAAGGGCGGGGCGGGAGCGAGAGGAGCCACAGAAGTAGGGATCAAGACAAAGGTTCATACATCTTGTAGTAGTGGCGTGTGCAGGGTGCGTGGGGGGGGCGTGGGGGTAGGGGTCGGGCAGGCTTGCGTTACTGTGTTTCAGTATACCTGCAGTGAGCGGCGGTGGGCCCGGATCCAGGGGTCCTGTTGATGTAGTCCCGGACCGTGCGGACGAACTGGATCAGGGATTGGGTGGTCTCGGGAACGCCGTGGTCGGGCCACACCGTGTAGTGGAACTGACGCACCAGCCTGGAGTAGGTCAGCTGGTCCTCCTGGGGGACGCCCGCGGTCACATGGACACTCGTTACAAAGGACAACACGTTTCACCCTGTTTCACACTGGATTTATACTACTACAGTTTTTATTATATTGTTATACATTTAACTTGCAGAAATTCTGCATGTTTTTTGGCCCAAAGAATCAAAATATGAAACCCAAATTGTTTTCTTTCTACACTAGGGAATTGGTAATTCAGAATTGGTTGCATTATTTACCAGAGGTGAATAAATCATAAGTAAGTTGTTGTATACTGACTGCTGTAATATTGGATTAGCTTTTACTGAAATGTAGTTTCACTGTAGTTTCACTTACCTATATGGCAGTAGTATTTTAACTCATACTACACTAGTATTCTAACGCATTACAGTCGTATTGTAACTCATGCTGCAGTAGTATTCCATCCCATACAACAGTAGTATTGTAACCCATATTGCAGTAGTATTGTAACTTACACTGCAGATCTTGAACTCCCGTATGGTCCACTCAGGCAGGACGGACTCGGACAGCATCTGGACTATCAGGTCCCCGTAGTACAAGGGGTCGTGGTCGAAGGGCCAGTAGTGATCACACTTGACCTGTTCATGAAGGCATGGATGCCCAGGTTAGTCACCTTAACATCCCGGACATAAACACACATAAAAACAACTTATTTCTAGTCCTTGCTGCACTCCCACCTGCTCTACCTTGGATCAATGGAACATAGTCAACCAAGGCTCATTCTATGCATACATTTGACTTAGATGATCATCACAACACATGTTTACGGGACCACACGGTTATAGTTGCCAATCATCTCCACACCCACCCTGCCTTTCTCCACACACTGGGTAACCATGACGACGTTATGGACATTCTGTTCCCAGACCATCTTCCAGAAGTCGTCTTTAGTCCCTGGAAGGGGGCCCTGCGTGGCGATGTACTCCCTGCGGAAGTTATTCCCCTGTAACAACATTCACACGCGTCTTAAAGGTCAAACATCGGAATACCAAAAATAAAAATTAATCCCCAAGTATTCGGATGTTTATAAGAAAATCTCTCTTACTTGGTTTACATAAAACACATAGTATGAAATGGCTGTCTGTTCGATAAAGATTTTGCCTGGTTGCAGGATAAATTAAATCCAGCATCATTGCATGAGTAAACTCGGACAGAAAGTGACGTCAGCCTAACACCACACTTTTGTCTGACGTAATCTGTGTTTGTAAAATAATCACAAAACCATCCAAGGTCAGAACGCCCAAGTGAAATCACTGTGTGTGTGTGTGAGGGATCTTACAGGAATATAGCTTGCGTTGATGTAATCAGAGCAGGGGTCATCGTCTACACAGGCCAGCTTCACCCGCGTTGAGTCATCTGGACATCAAATAAATGGGAGGGGTTGAGAAACAACATCCTACGCCCTTTGCACTCTCTATTGTATATCGCAACTCTCCAATGTCCATCACTCTACAAAATGGAAGATATAGAATTACTTTGCTGTAATATGCTGTAGGTAGCACTTAGATTTCCTGTAAATAATATTACATTTTTCCCTTCTGGTTAGATGCTAACTGCTTTTCATTTGCTTTGTACCTGTACTCTTTTTAATGATAACAGAGTTTAAAGTACAACTGCAAATCAACAAAGCTTTATAGTCATTGTACGGTTGAAATTAAATATTTTAGGAGTTACTTAGTTGGTAGTAATTCTTGTCATTGTTGTCTTGTTATTACAAGTTAGTATGTTTTTCAAGTTAGTTAGTATTTAGTTGTGGCCTGTTAGTTTTGTAGTTAGTCATTTATTATCACATTATACTGCTGGCTATGCAGTAACTTACAAGGAAGAATGTTGTTGTATCGGTTCTTCCCGCGGTTCTCTGGGAGGAGAGCAGTATCCAGGGGCTGGTTCCGACCCACCTCCTTCAGATCCTGAAGAGAAGAGACCATTGGTTTTGGTCCAACAAGGATATTGGTTCACATTTTCCAATAAAACCCCTTAGATAGTTACATAGTTGATATTTATGAATTAGTCATTTCAATGGTTTAGGGATTATCATCTTAAAGACCCCAACCTCAAACTCCTCTGAAAGAAAGTAGTTGGAGTCAGCCTGTAGTTTGGAGAAGTGGCTGTCAAAGTTCATGATCTTGATGGGACTGGGTTGGAGAGGAAACAAGAGGCATCAACTTTCACGTCATAAGGAGAAGTACACAAAGCATGAGAAAGTAGAACTGGGTTTCAATACAACTCAAGTTAAAATAATAAATCTGTTTTAAAGGTTTGGGGGAAAGGAAACTCAAACATGACCATGACTAACCATGACAAAAACAACATGAAAACCACATTGACAACATTGTTAAACAAAGAACTAACCTTGAAATGCGGCGGTTCCTGAAACAGAAGGGACACATGTGAGGTTTAGAAGAGATAGACAGGAATCGGCCCAATAAATAGAGTCCATCCCAAACATTGTGACCTCAGTGAATCTGTGACCTCAGACGGAGCCGTTACTAAGCCACATCAGGTCATATGGTGTCAAAGCATTCCATGACACACCTTGTCATTCTGCTCTCAGCGAGGTCTAATTATCTTTCCATTAGAATCAGATACACACAATGAGCTGGGAATGCTTTGGCTTAGGGACAAAAAAAGGTGTGCCTTCATGGTGTGACACAAAATGGAGATTACTGTCCCTTTAATGAATCCTGCAATAGTACGTATCCTAGTACTGGTGTGTTGTATATACTGTAATCGTGTGCAGCTGCCATGTGTAAATAGCCACACTTTTCAGTCAAATCTTGGAGACCATAGGGCGTATGACTGCTAAAGCCCAGAGCGTAAGTGTAGATAAAGAGGTGTTGGTGTGTTACCCTCGGACTCCCATATACACTCCAGAGCTGGGCGGTCTCTCTCTCCTCATGCTCATCCTGACGACTGGTCTCTCCTCCACACTCCTGCACACACATGGGATTTGCCAATCAGACATAGCTGGCAGGAGGCCAATAAGGCCCACATCACAATACAGATCTCACAGTCTCATAGATATTATTAATGAGCACACATTTCTATGTACAGTACATTTGCAAGTATACTCGAGACAGACGGAAGGAAAGAAAGAGAGACAAAGCACAAACCACTCACACTTTGCGGGCCTTCTGTCTGCAGACGAGCAGAGCTGTCACTCCGATCATCATGGAGATGAGGAACAGGCCTGCACTGATGCCCTCGATCACACCGCTCACAGGCTCTGCAGGGCAAGGAGACACATGACATTCACACGACCACACCAAGAACCCAGATCAACATCATCTGAAAAGGTTTGTCATAAGGGCCGTCAAATATAGTGTCCTTTGTAACGTCTCAAAGATGTGTAGGCACCCACGACACAATCGATTTTGTTGTGAGTATATTCTTTGGACCGCCATGTGGATACAAATGACAATGATGATGATCTTGTTCATAATGCCCGGTTTTAATAGAGGGCTTTCATACCGGCCTCGGTGACGACGGGCAGAGACAGGTAGGTGTCGGTGAACAGCGGCGAGGCACCGGCATTCTGGGGATCGTCCAGCAGCTGGGTGTAGGCCCGCACACTCAGTCTGGAAGACACATAACGCACAGCGGGCGCCCATGAGCCCCGTGCTGCTGCAAAGCGACCTCTGATTCATTGAGTTCACCGTCACCTTGACCCTTCCCCTCCCGACTGCTCCTGTTACCTGTAGGCTGTTTTGGGTTTGAGGGGTCCGTCGCAGAAGGGTCCTCTCTCCCTCTCCAGGTCGGGGTCCCCGGGCTCCTCGTCCGCGGGGTCGCAGTCCCCTCCCAGGGTGTCCATGCCCGTTCCCAGGCTGATGTCGAAGCTCTGGGGGGCCACGTCAGGGCCCTCGGCACATTGGCTGGGGAAGTAGGCCGTCTGGTAGGACTTGACTGAGCTGTTGGTTTTGTAGTCCAGGTAGGAGGGGAGTGGGTGCTGCTGGTCGGGCTGGATCGTCTCGCTGTCTGCATGGGGGGGGGACGCAGGACCGGGGAGAATTACACAGTAATATCATTATACGTGCACCCGATCTGGATTATAGTTGCGCTAAATGGGCAATTCTACAAATTCATCAGGGTCATAAGGTCATCAGGTCATTAGGTCATAAGGACTTTTCGGACCATGACATACTTAGTGACTTATGAATTGTGCTTTATCAAAGCCTGATTAATCATACACAGGCGTGTAGTGCTGTTGACTGAAGTGGTATTTTGAGGTGGGGAAGGCGCTGAGGAGTAGGTGAGGTGTCCATTACTTTGTACGATTAGGTCACTTTTGTCCAAATACGTCAATAAACATTGTCATCATATGCTTCCTGTAACCTAGCTGTAGTGTGTCGTCTTTAGCAAATCCTGTCACCAGCATGTCTTTATCAATATGTAACCTCAAAGTTGTCAGCACAGTTTAATCCTGACCCTTTATATTCATCAAATTGCAACACAAATGCTTTTACTGTGGGTTTTGTGCTTAACAAGCACTGTGTGTAACAGGATGAACTCTATCTACGCAGTGCTGCTGTATGCCGGCGGGCCCACGTACCTTCAGACTCCGTCACCACCACGGTGAAGTTGCGCACGGCTCCGTTGATGTCGCTGAACCAGCTGCAGTTGAAGCTGAAGACGATGGAGGATTTGGAGACCACCGCCACCCTGTCGCTCACACGGACGCTGGGAGGGGGAACCGGAGGGCCTAGAGGGGAGGTCAACTTGCTGTTGAAAAACGCCTTACATTTTCGTTTTCATTCACATTTAACCACGTGTGTTGTACACGGTTACATTGTTTCATTCACTTGTAACATAAAGGTTTATTCACATGTGAAATACAGCATTATTCACGTGATATATATCGATTCCCATGTGACATGCGGGCCGATTCAAAGGGACGGTTCGGGTACATAACGGGTCTATCCACCTGTCCGTACGGCGTTGGTATACCATTGGCTACTCACGGTCGATCATGGTCACCACGCTGTCCCGCGCCGCCTCGCTCACCATGGTGTCCGAGATGACCTTGACGGACACGGTGTAGCGCTTGTGGGGCTCCAGCTGGACGATGAGGTAGCCGGTGGAGTCGCGGCCGGTGCGCCGGGAGTACACCAGCGTGCGGGAGCCGTGGTGGAGGCACTCGATGGTGTAGGAGTCGTACTCGGCCTTGGGCGCGACCCAGGAGCAGGAGATGGAGGTGGAGCTCTGAGGCCGGCAGTGCAGGCCGTTGACCCGGCCGGGCTCTGCAGGCGGTGGAGGGGGAGAAGGTGGGAGGAGGGGGAGGAGGTGGGAGGAGGACGAGTGAGAGGAGGTGGATCAGGAGTCTTAAATCCAGGAGGTGCTGATGGTAAGAGAACCTATGCACCTGGAACTATGTCGTTTTGGTCAAATTGACCGCAGATTTTGCCACAGATCAGGTTTGTCTGTTCTGCTCTGAGCACGCCTAGCAATGCTTTTGAGAATAACCAGCTTACATAATACAGGATCTGTAGTACACTAGAAATAGAGGATTTGCTCCAAAAACACATTTTCAAAAGAGCCCTAAACCGGAATCAGCCGATTACAGCCAGAAACCTAATAGCGTCATATTTCTCTTGAGCAAATCAGTTCTCCAGAGCCGGCAGCTTCAGGGACAAAGGTAAAAGTGGTCTTCTGTGAGGGGCGGTCTGGTCTGCGCTCGCCACCTACTGGTGCGGATGCTCTTGTAGATAGTGGGGCTGTAGGTGGGCTCGGCTCCGGCCTCGGTGGCGCCGCTGACGGTGCGGAGGCTGAGGGTGTAGAGGCGCCCGGGGTAGAAGCCCTGCAGGATCCGGCTGCCCGAGGTGCGGGTGAGGTAGGGGTTGACCACGGACAGCTGCACCTTGGGGACCCACTGCAGGTCAAAGTCGTCGTAGTCCGAGTCCACGGGCCCGCTCCAGGTGACCTCCACCGACGCGTTGGTCACGCCGAGGAACAGGGAGGACGGGGGTCGCGGGGCTGGGAGGACGGGGCACGGAGAGCGGGAGAGAGGAGGGGATGAGAAGATCATCATCATCATCATCACAATCATCATCATCATCACAATCATCATCATCATCATCACAATCATCATCATCATCATCATCACAATCATCATCGTCATCACAAGCATCATCACAATCATCATCATCACAATCGTTATCATCATCATAATCACCATCATCCTCGTCATCATCATCCTCATTATTGTCATCTACGTTCAAAAATAAATAATCAGCGCTTCGTTGCAACACCGCCCCCTGTAGACCACGCCCGATAGCGCGTCTCTTACCGGTTCTGCCCGCGGTGCTGGCGCTGTTGACCAGCTCCCCGCTGCAGGTGAGGGCCACCACCTGGTACCGCCGTCCGGGCACCAGCCCCTGGAAGACGTGCTCCGTGACCCCCGGCCCCAGCGTCTGCTGAGCCTGCTGGGCGCCGTCGGGGGTGTAGAGGGACAGCAGGTAGCGACTCAGCTCCCCGGGGGGCCGCGACCAGCTCACCCTCAGGTCCTCGGAGCGGTTGGTGCTGTGGGTCTGGAGGGAGAGCACAGCCCCCGGGACTGGAGGGAAGAAGGGAGAAGAGGTGGCTGGGTTGTTTGAAGAGCTCCCCGTCGTAGAGGCATGTCATAAAGGAAAGCCGTTTGATTTCAGAGTTAAAATGATTGGTCCCTACCATCACTTTTTTTTATTGATTTTTTTCATATAAATTTTATATACGTGGATACATTTGAAATAGCGAATTTAAAGGTTTAATTATTGGATGGGCTTAGTACTGGCCCCGAAGCTCAAGTGTGGTACTGCAGTCTTTTTTCTGTGTCATTACGGCCCACAGGAGTGGCATAGAGCTCTCTCTTTAATGGTTCTGGAATAACATTGTACTTAGCCTCACCAGTCCTGGCCCAAATGGCTGAGTCATTGGTCAGCTCTCCGCTCCGTGTCAACACCACCATCTTGTAGGGCGCTCCAGGCACCAGGCCCTTGAAGGAGCACTGCTGGATGGCAGACTGTCCCTTGAGCTGCTCCTGTAACCGGTCATCCCCGTTGAACAGGTAGATGTCATAGGTCTCAAAGTCGCCCTCTGGTGGAGACCACTGGAACGACAGGCTGCTTGTGGTGTTGGTCTGAACGGACAGCTCAGAGACCGCGGCTGGACCTGATAAAAAAGAAACATGATTTCAGAAAAAGGCGGATGAAAGTTTGATCTTTTTTTTGTAAAGAAAAGCTACTTAGTTTCAAGAGTGATTCTAAAAAATAATCACACTTTTTCGGCCAACACCAACCAATAATGAACAATAACTACAATAATTAACTAATGAACTGTTCCCTCTTCAAACTCATTTATTCTCATGTGGATTATTAACAACCGGGAACCAGGAAGTGCTTAGGGTAGCCAGAATGTGCTTACAGGAACCAGGAAGTGCTTACGTGTGCGGGCCTCGCCGCTGACCCCCTGGCTGAAGACCCCTCCGCTGGTGGTGCGCACCACCACGCGGTACTTCCTGCCCGGGGTGAGCTGGTCGAAGCGGTGCTGGGCGCGTCCGTACGGCTGTGAGGAGTTAGTCACCAGCTCACCCCTCCCATCCAAGACCTCCAGGTTGTAGCCGTCGGCAACGCCCAGCGCCTGTTGCCAGGAGACCTGCAGGCTGCTGGTGGTCTGCTGGCTGTCCACCTGAAGCCCCGATACCATGGAGGGCACTGGGAGACGGGATAGGGGGACACACTCTGGGTTAAGGACGGGACATGGGGTGCATTGGGACACATTTATGAAGATCTTCAGGGTGATTATGAATGGTTGTAATGGTTGTAAACAAAGGGTCATTGTGATCTTTCAATTCTGCTAAGGGTCTGAAAAAAGTGCTTAATCTCTCAGTGTCTTACTGCGCTCCTCTTCCTCTGTACCAATTCATCCTAGTCCAATGATTTGATCATATTTCATTGTATATTTACATCGTATTTACTAATTAGCAGCAATTGTATCCAGAGTGAATTGCAAGTCAAATAGAACATTTGCACACAGGCATCCTCCGAGGAAAAAAAAAACCCCCGGTGTGATTCACAACACTCATTATAGGTCTGCTCCATTGTAGGCCTGTGTACCAGGGCACAGGTAGCTGACTCACCAAGTTGAATCCCACACATTGACCTTCACCCAAGTGCCTTGGTACAAAAAAATCACTGATTAGCGTTAGGAGCAACATCTGTGCTTGTCCTACCGTAAAACCCCAGGAGGATGGGGGGTGGGTTCCACCTGTTTTCTCCTTTCTATTCCCACTAAGAGGGGGTGGAGTGTACGGGTCTACTGGCCGCTCACCGGTGCGTGCGCTGGCCGTGCTGTTGTTCACCAGCTCCCCGCTGATGGACTGCACCGTGATGTCGTAGAGCTGGCCCGGCTGCAGCGAGTCGAAGCGCAGCTCGTTGTGGTGCTTGGGGACGGGCCGGGCGTCCAGCCGGCGGCCGGCCCGGTGGAGGGACACCACGTAGCTGTCCACCTCGCCCTGGCCCGCCGTCCAGCTCACCCGCAGGCTGCTGCTCTCGCCGTTGTTGCTGATATGTTTTAGTGAACCCAGGCCTTCCTTTACGTCACCCATGCA
>JAOPUD010000162.1:2286494-2316278 GCA_027122715.1 Trisopterus minutus | reverse complement strand
TACTACTTTACAACCTCATTGATGACCAACATTTAGAAAAACATGTACTTTTAATTCAGCCTCGGGTGAATTCGAAGGGTTGTGTGTTGGACTGTTTTCAAAACGGGTAGGCTTTTAGATTAAAATAAGTAATGCTGTCTGTGAGTTTGTAGTAAATCCTACATCGTTATTGTTGATGTATTCAACCATTAGCAAGGTGACACTGATTAGCTATTGATACCATAGATAGACTGATAGATCGGTAATTATATTACCGATGCATTAAAAAAATCCACACATATACACAGTTCACACACAATTGCAAACAAGTTCACAAATGAAAAGCATCTTGTAAATTTAAGCTTAACAGTTTGTATATAAATGTAACAACATCCAAATGTTTTTTTTATGAAAATTGCAAATATTCTTTTAATTAATATATTTATGGGTTTATATTACATTTATTTAAAACGAGACACATTTGTGTGTGGATCAGAAATGTGGTTGTGAAACTTATTTTTGTGTGTTTGTCACAAATGGACAAATGTTTCCATTTTTGTGTGTGCATTGAAATGTATTTGTGTGAGTCATTTACCTGTAAATCACAAAATACATTTGTGACTCCTTCTCTGTGCATTCATTATTAATGAGACTGAACTGACCCCTTATCTGGAGGAGGTTCATGGGGCATCTCTCGAACACAGGTAAACCTTCAGTCTTTCTTGGATTGACAGAAATGAAAGAGACCATGTTGTGTCTGACTTATCTACGAACTCAACTATGTGGAGGAGAAACCATTCATACCTGGTGTTAGCACTACATATTGGTCCAATGAGGAACAGCTGAAACATGTGGTCTAAATAAAACATACACTGAAATAATTGACATAAAATGTTATCTCTAGCTACAATGCTACCTCCAGCTGCAAGGTTACCTCTAGCTACAATGCTACCTCCAGCTGCAAGGTTACCTCTAGCTACAATGCTACCTCTAGCTGCAAGGTTACCTCTAGCTACAATGCTACCTCTAGCTACAATGCTACCTACCTCTAGCTACAATGCGCCCTCTAGCTACAATGCTACCTACCTCTAGCTACAATGCGCCCTCTAGCTACACTGCTACCTCTGTTCTCACGTGGCTTTGAGACTTTAAATGACAGTTCCAATTAATTCCTCCTGAGATTCATATGACTATTTATGATTGTTAGTATTAATTCAACGTGTAGATTAAACGTGTGGGATCATGGATGTAGCATTGGAAAAGGGACACTGTTTACTCTTTGAAATTCATTGTAAGAGATGAAAAAAATATGAATGAATGCAGCATTGTTAATAAGAACTTTAAGCAGTGCTGTTTGGCATAAAACATTAGGGCGAACACATTACCACAGTGACTTTGTCGTTATGCAGCTAGTTGGACAAAGCCGGATGAATTAAGTGAGTCACAAGCACTTTAATAATCCTTATTAACATTGCATTCCTTCATATTTATTTTATAAGCAGTCTAACTTAGAAGTAAAGTGTGGCCTATTGTTATCGAGTAACACAGAAATGACCAACCAGTTCCTTCTAACATAAATATCATTCCACTTCATACCACTCTAACCCACCCCCTAACCCTACTGTCATATAATAAGATATCATTTGTTGTAATTTATGTTCCCTTATGTTAATTTCATGAAAGACAGTCATTTGTCCCTGTTCTAAACACTAATTCTGGCTCAGTTAATCCTGAGATACTTGGGACTAATTAGAAAGCTTGCTAAGCTGTCATGCGGCCGTGGAACAGATTTAGGAGCCCATAGAGAGAGGCTCACATAGCAACCGCTCATGTTCCAGTTTTGCCATCAGCGATTTGAAGATTTATTTACTATCTACCAAGCCCTGGTAGGAACGTTTCCCCTCAGTTTATCCCAGAATACAGGAATACAAAATCTGCTTACAGAATGCCCAAATGGATAATCATCCATCTACACATTTTTATGGATACAACAATGGAGCGATACAGTCTCAACTTATTTTAATATTAACTAAACTAAACTCGTAACACAGTGTACTTATATGCAGATTTGGGACAGATTTTAATATTGACTAAACCAAACTCGTAACACAGTGTACTTCTAACTGATTTTACTATTGACTGAACTAAATTCGTAACATGGTATACTTATATGCAGATTTGGGATTCTCTGGAAGCTGCTAACTCTTCTTACATGCAAGAGTTTATGCTTCTTATGTGATTATGTGGCACTTGTCGTGAGACTGATGCATTCTGGGACATTTAACTTTACTGTATGCATAAATCAGCCCACACGCCCCTCACCCCTCTGAAAGAGGTGGGCTGAGGCCCTCAGAGGCAGCACGCCGCGGATTGGGCGTCTGGGTTTTTGTGAGGTGGTGAGCGTTTATAAAGCGAGGCCTCAGGCACAGTGAAGGGGTACTTCACGAGGACGAGAGGACCATGCATACGTCTCTAGTGTGGTTGGTGCTGCTGGCCATGGCCTCCACCACTGTGGCAAGTGAGTATGGATAATAACTGCTTCTGCATAGTTTTTACAAAAGATGTATTGTGCTTTAATGTATGCTTTTGAAGTTCTCTGCTTTTCTTGTTGCATCACTATAATGGAATATGTGTTACATGTTCCTCCTACATTATAACAGGATTGTTTGTGTCATTAATCCTAAATTGTACAATAAGTTCTACTTAAAATGTATATTTTTCGTCTAAATATATTTCTGTGACGTATTTACACCAAAATATCGAGCTTTCCCTGTGGTGAGGTCCAATGTAATGTTGTTCAAATTTAAAAACAAGGCCTCCAACATTTGTTCTTGAATTTTGGAACATTTGTTTTGTGGTTTAAAATGTAATTAGGTATTAAAGTTAAGTATATAAAGTATTAATTTGAGATGATAGGGATCTCTTTCTAAATGAATGGACCTTTCCCATGGCACTGATGGTCAACCAAGCATGATTTTGAAAGGCATACCGACCATTTGACCCCTGTGTGGTGAAAGATGACTCTTATCTCAATCATATGATCCTAGTTCACATGGGAACAAATCCCAGACATGCGCCCCTGTGTTTCCCCCTCCTTTCCCTAGCCATGAAGATATCATATTTATCTGATTTATTTCTTGATCATAAGTTGACCAAACTATGACATATTTTAGTTGTCCTTTAAAATCCAACAAATAATCCATAACAAATATTGAACTGCAAAGCCAAGAGTAAGGGTACAAATGAGGAGGGATTCTAGATGTGCTGGGCCTTACCTTTCAATGGTTTAATTGGGAATGCCCTTTCTGTTCACCAGAATAACCCCTTCCTCTCCCCCAGACAACACACACACTGTCTGCTCAGAGGAGGTCACCTGAAAGAGCTTACAGGATCACAGTCCTAACGACACTGAGAAGCTTTCTGGGTCAACGTTAGTATTCAAGGCTGTGGAATTCTTAAATATCCATACTTAACAATAGACTGAACTAGCAGACGATCAACCCTTTGAAGTAACCGGTACACCAGGATGTGCAACATGTGGATACAATCTACGTAGATATGAGATCAGATCTCAATCTCAATAAATATCATTCAATTTACTTGAAACCTTGATTATCACAGAGCCCAGAAATCGCTTCACCAGATACCCATCGTGGAACAGTAAGATGTACCCAATCTGGAAGGACGGGGATGCTCGCTACAAAGACTCTTGGAAAGGTACGAATAGAAAGATTGTAAATCCAACTGCTACATGATCACCTATTGATCTGTCAAATGGATGAATGCATGGAAAATGTGTTTCCATATTTTCCAAATCATTCATTACATAGATTGCATTTTACTTTATGCATTTTATATAAACATGCAGTAATATACTTGACTTGCATGTGTTCATGATTGATTCTCTGGTTTTGACTGTTGTACAGGTGGAAGAGTGACATTCAATGTGGGAAACGACGCCCCTACTCTGACTGGAGCCAAAGTCACCTTCACCATAGACCTAGAGTTCCCACACAACCAGAAGCTTCAACCCAACGGAGAGGTGGTTTGGGCTGAGGACTGTATAGTGAATGGTACAAGCTACTCACACACAACGCACACACGTACACCCATGCACATGCACACACTCAAACACACATATACATGTACACACACATGCACACGCATAAGTGCAAACACGCAACCCAAGCGGCCACGTAGACAGACACAGGCACAAAAAACACACACACACACGCACACACACACACACACACACACACACACACACACACACACACACACACACACACAATCTAATCATAATGTCTTCAAAGCATTGAATTGTCTAACCAATGTTTTTTTTGCATTTATTGCAGGTACAAAGTACAGTGAATCGGAGCCTGTGTATCCAGCAGAGAACATTGAGGCGGAGGGGGTGTTCCCCGATGGAAACCCTTTCAACAACGACAAGAATCCCAGCTACGTGTTTGTGTGGAAGACATGGGGTAGGAGAAGCTCTTAATACTTTCAGAAACCTTCCTAGCCTACATGTAACTGAATGATGGTGACGTGATGGAGATTTATTATAAAACGGCTGAACAAAATAACCGCCAATATGAACACTTGCTTCCCCAAAGCCTCTGTGAACAAGTATAACGCACGTCTACACTACATTGTCAAAATGTAATGATGATAATGATATCCCTGCAATAGTATGTAGGCTATTCATGTATACACAAAGCAAACTTGTAAATGTTTCTACTGTTGTGTGTCTTCACTCCACCAGGTCAGTACTGGCAGGTGTCGGACGGCCCGTCCTCCTCCCTGACCATCGACACCGACGCCGTCCCCCTGGGCTCCTACACCGTGGACATCGTCATTTACCACTACCGCAGCAAGCAGAAGTTCATCCCTATGGGCTACGCCTCAACTCAGTTTTCAATCACTGGTAAAATAAGATTTACATACAAACTGGGATTGTTTAAGTATTTATACTAGAAGGGCTGTTTCGCCACTCTACCAAGTAACCAAGAATCTAGGAAATGGAGAACCAACTCTGACTCCATACAGAGACTGGTTCAGCTCACCCTGTGATCTGTCCTCTGTAAGGATGACCCCTTAGTCCACGTAACCGGTTGCCCCCACTGTGTCTACATGTACGTCCCTCAGATCAGATCCCCTTCGCCGTATCACTGGACCAAGTGAACGACATCGTGGCCGGCGACCTGCGCTTCATCCAGAACCGCGCCATCGCCTTCACCATCGCCCTGCATGACCCCAGCCAGTACCTGAGCACCGCCGACACCACCTTCAACTGGGACTTCGGGGACCAGAGCGGGGCCCTGATCTCCAGAGAGCTGACGGTGACCCACACCTACATCCAGGCCGGCTCCTACAAGCCCCAGGTGGTGGTCCAGGCCGTCATCCCGGACAAGGCCTGCGACCCCCCGGTCCGACCCACGCAGCACCCCCTGCCCCCCGCTGACCTGGGCACCACAGGTGAGGACTACACCATGCCATTAACATGTACAGCATTACACCACGATAATAATATGTACCTGTACTGCATTACACCATGTTATTAACGTGTATCTGTACAGCATTACACCATGTTATTAACATGTACAGCCTTACACCATGATATTAACATGTACCGCATTACATCATGATATTAACAAGTACAGCATTACACCACGATATCAACATGTACAGCATTACACTGTTATTAACATGTACTGCATTACATCATGATATTAGCATGTACAGCATTTAACCATGCTTTTAACATAGGTGTACAGCCATTTATTGAGGGTACGTATAGTACTTCACAGGCAATTTGAAGCCGGATTTAAAAGTAGGAGAGACACAAAGAAAGAGAAAGATCAAAGAAAGGACGACTTAAGAGGTGAGGATGGTGATGTCTCCGTGGTGATCAGAGATCTGAAAGGTGAGGATGGTGATGTCTCCGTAGTGATCAGAGATCTGAGAGGTGAGGATGGTGATGTCTCCGTAGTGATCAGAGATCTGAGAGGTGAGGATGGTGATGTCTCCGTGGTGATCAGTGATCTGAGAGGTGAGGATGGTGATGTCTCCGTGGTGATCAGTGATCTTGTGCTCTGTGGTGATTGGTGATCCTGTTCCCCACAGTGAGAGTGTCAGTGCTGGGCTCTGTCCCGGTTCTGGGGTCCCCCAAGGCCCTCAAGGCGAACGCTGCTCCCTCTGACACGGAGGGAGACCTCCCCGAGGAGGAGGCCTCCACCAGCCAGCCCGCCTCCCCCCACACCCCCCGTTCAGCGCCCACTGGGACCCCCAACGCCCTCTCCCACCACTACGCGCGCCAGGCCCTCCCCGGGCCCACTGCCCGTGAGTACAGCTGGCGTGTGCGTGGTGGGGGGAGGTCCCGGGTCGGGTTCTGATAGACCGTGGATGACTCAACAGATCCACCCCCCCGGTTCTGTACACCAGGTGCTGGGAAGACTCTGACGGGCCAGGCCACGGTGGCGGTGGTCGCTAAGCGCGCCGCTGGAGACAAGCCCTCTGAGGACGACGACTGTGTGATCTACCGCTACGGCTCCTTCTGCACCGGCATCCAGGTGATCGGTGAGTGACTTTGTTTCCATGCTTTGTTTCATTGATCCGTAACAACATGGAGCACGTTAACGAGACGCTGCTGTTCTGTTAAAACCTGTTCCTTCATCTCTTTTATCTTTCAGAGGGGATTGAGAAAGTCGATATAATGCACATGGACAATGCTTTGATGCCGACAACTGAAAAGCATGTCATAGATCTCACAGTGACCTGCCAGGGAAGGTGATTTCTTCAGCATTGTACTTTTTCAAACTTTAAATTAAAAGTTGAATTCATTCATTATAGCAGCTACCGTTAAGAATGAATTCCTTCCATGGGGTTTTGTAAGTTGTGGTTCGGTCCTTTCATACATTGAATACGTTGTGTGAACTGTGTCTCCAGCCTCCCTAAAGAGGTGTGCAGTGTGATCCTGGATGCAGAGTGCCTGAGGCCCCTTCACACAGAGTGCAACATGGTGGAGCCCACCCAGGAATGCCAGCTGGTGCTTCGTCACTTCTTCAATAACTCAGGGGTCTACTGCATTAACGTGTCCATGGCCAACGACGTCAGTCTGGCTGTGGCCAGCGCTAAAGTCAGCGTTCACATGGGTAGGAACTTTGCACTGAGCAGCTTCATGGCCTGTGAAACCATGGCTACTACCAGGACCACAGGAACACGAGCAGTATTTCGGAATTGTGCAATTGCAGCTTCCTTTTGACCAGGAGATGTCTTCGTGTCTGAGATGTGACCGTATCGTGTGATGATCCACAGACTCCAGTTTGTCCCCGACCGGAGCGGGAGCCGTGGTGCTGGGGGTCCTGGCCGTGGCGTTGGCCGTAGGAACGGTGGCGTTCTCCTACAAGTGAGGGTTACACTTTATTTCGATAGTCCACTGTTGACACTCAACAAGCTATCAGTAGATATGCAGTTGCATGTCAACATGCATTCAACTAACTGTAAGTTAACTATAGGATGCACTATTAGTAGATGTGTTAGGGTTAGGGTTAGGGTTAGGGGTAGGGTTAGGGTTAGGGTTAATACTAATAGTGCATCCTATAGTTAACTTACAGTTAGTTGAATGCATGTTGACATTATATATTATTATTATTATATGATATATTTTTTGTCACGTCAAATGAAACAAAGACGATGCTAAATATTAGCATATATTAACATTTAAAGTAGCCCAAATTCCTATGAGCACACACGTACACACACACAAGCAACCTGTTGGGTCTCTTGCAGGGCGAGATGGAAGGGCTGGACTGGGGGGAGTTGGAGGCAGAGGAGCCAGTACTGAGGCTGCTGTCAGGGCTACTGAAGGAGCAAACTCTCTCCATGGACACACTGGTGTTCCTGCATGCCTCACACGCACACTCCCCTTTACATCTGGAAACCACAGAAACCCACAGCTAGTCAGATAAAGGCATGGCCAACAACTGTTCAGAAAGCAAAGAAGAAGACAAAAAAAAGGGCGCAGTATCTGACCTCGCTGCCTACCTACTAGCTCGTTAATGACAGGTCTCTATTCAATGCACGTCTATTTTAACAAGTCTACCAGTGGCCTGGTTGGTGAAAGGGCTAAATACTCGACACGTATGTACAGTCAAACATATCCACCAATCTAAATCATGTCGAGGAAAGCAGCGGGAGCAGCAGGGCAGGATGTCACATTAAGCATAATGACGCCATTGCTGTTTATGGAATCTTCTTGGAGGAGGTGAAAGAAGCTGAATGCTTAAAGACATGGCAAAGGTCAAAAGGGTTGAAAGGGACAGATCCATTGGTCAACCGTTGGTTGCCACTCACTCTCTCAGAAGACACTGCTGGTCGTCCTCGTCCTCCTCGTCGGTTGGTTCACTGTGGATGCTGATGACGCTGGAGGTGGGGCTTGGCGTCTCCCCCAATAAGACGGCCACCTCGCGTTGCGGTTGATTGGGCACGTCCGGCCGTCCGTTGGAATCCACCGTCGCCTCTTTGAAGCACGTTACTTTTTTAACTGAATCCTCATCTTCGTAGTCATCGTCTCCCTCCTCCTCATCAGCGTTCAGTACTTCCTCTTGCCTGGTTTGCCGCAGAGGCCCCGTCCTCTGGGGCGGCTCCCTTTTTGCCACCGCGTGTCTGACCAAGTCGGCCATCTTGGGCGTCCGACACATGGATATCTGATACATGTTGTTGGGTTGGGGTGCATTCCTGTAAATTAAAAAAATACGATTTTTAGTTGCCCAAGTACAAATCACATTTTTTGAACTTAAACAGAAAGGCCCATGGGTATACGCTCAACAAACATACACAGTTCAGCCATTCAAGGAGAAGAGGTAGACTAGACTGCTATCTGAAGAACGAGATCTAAGTACACTTACTGTATTTCCACAGAGGACGTTTCTGGTGTTTGTGATGAATCAAAATTGGCCAGCTACAGTGCATTAAAATCAACTCACCAGTGCTGTGTTACATTATAAAACCATACCAGATACATATACCTGAGCCAAATGGAGCCATAACTTAGCTGTGACCAATCTTAAGAGAATGGACTCAGGAAGTTGAAAGCCACTACTCGACTACTTTAATAAATCTAAGCTCACGTTGGATAGAGCATCCCTTATTTGTGGCTCTTTACTCTATGGAAAGATTCATACACTTTAACAATACAATACATTCTTCTGTTACCTGTTGTAACTGTGCCTGTTTCTTTTATTGGCTGTCTGTGGCCACACAACGTGAGCCACACCGATGTTCATTGGCTGAGCAGCAGACAGAGCTGGCAGCTGATTGGCCAGGAGATGCTGCTGCATCACAGTGTTGTAATGGCTGCCATGGGGATGAACATTCCTGTAAAAAGCAGAGCATGAGGACAAATATAAGATAAAAGGTCCACAGCTTGCATATATCCAACCATCTATCCATTTAAACCCCCACAAATATGAAAGAACAAAAGACGGAAGTCTTCAATAAATTCAACCGATGAACAATACTGGCACATTCGTATTTTTATCATGGAAAAGATTGTTAAACCATGTAGTAACAGAAATAAATGCTTTGTTTGGAAAGTAAATTCAAGTGCATTCAAAAGACACTGTATGATCTCCAGATCCAAACCATAATGTTAGCCACGCCCAAACCAGCAAGTTGGCACCAGAGCATTTACTTCGGTGACTAAACAGTTCCGCGGTCACTTTGAGGATATTTTAAACACGCTTGTTGACATTCTGGGTAGGAAGACTTCCTCAGTGAATCAGTGCCAGAGGCAAGGCAGAGTTTTTCTTCCTTTAGAAATTGGCGGACTTACCCCCAGTCGCCAATTCTCTGCTGAGGCAGCCCGCAGTCGTTGGTTAGGGAGGAGGGGGGAGGAGGTGGGTGTGAGGGTGGAGGCCCGACGGGGGTCATCTGCTGCCAAGCCGCCGGGACAAGGAGCTGCTGGCCCCTAGTGGACCAGGCCGGCTACCAGGGCAGAAAGGAGAAGGTGTGGTGGACTCATGATGGGATGGGACAATCGATTCCTTGCTTTCTCTTTGCATTTACTTTACATTAGCAGTCTTGTCGTCCATCATTAAGTATCAACAAGGGTTGTACTAACTGCATCTTTGTGTAAAATATCACGTCATCAAATTTTAAAACCAGCCTAATAGTTAAACAAAGTTGAATCTGTGTATTACCTGTGTCATTATCCCCGGGCGCATTGGTAGAGGTTGAATGGGAGGGGCTTGATTCACCATAGAAACCGAGTACCCTGGCTGATTAAGATTACCTAAGAAAGGGAGAGAAAGTAAAACCTGAGCATGGGTGAAATGGTTCACAGGACGGGAATCATTTTATTTAATTGCGTCGATGAAGAACCTCTTAGTTTATGAGACATGGCATGCGCCCACGTTATGGTGGGTGTGACGTACCTTGCATGGTAGGGGGGCAGAGGATGAGGGCCGGTGGGAAGGAGTCGCTGCATCCAAACTGGTTCCCAGATGGCAGGGGTATTCCCGAATGCATCACGGTGGGGGCTGGCTGGTTTATCACCTAAATGAGGGAAGACCGAACGGTACGGTATAATGAGATTGGTGTGAGAGTACAGTGAGGATTAAGACTGGGAAGTTGCACAAAGATACGACAGACAGTCAAGCCAAACAAGGGAAGCAAAGAGAATCGAGAATGGGTCAATCATAGAGCTGAGGAGATTACCATGATATCATCATGTCTGTAATGTATTAGCCACCAGATAACGGTCTGCTATCATTTCTGTCATTGCGCTTCCATATTTCGTCACCGCCAGGTGGCGCCAAACGCAAGAATTGGAAGTGTGTCAGAACGGTGAGGAGATCATATGACATAGTGGATACATTCTGTGATACCTTGAAATAACATGCAGGTGGGTTTTGTCAACCATGAGGAATGGGATGCTTCCACAAATATTTGAAAGGCTGCCTGTCCCATTAAGCAAAGGGCTTTGACATCTGCCGTACAATATTAGTCCTCCATCATTTTATTAAGTCCACTTCTTGGATTTAAATGCGCGTAAGAATCAATATACACCTATGATCACTTAGTTTACACTCCACCAGCATACCTGAGGGTGCACTGGGATCTTTTTGTAGGCCAGGGGAAGGCCCGCGCTGGAGGTGGAGGTGGGGGCTGCTATGGCTGGTCTGGAGAACGGATCCGTGTTGTGGTTGAGCGCATCGAAAACAGTGTTGCCGGGGCGACTGTGGCACATGTCCATGATGTGAAAACAGGACTGCACGCTGGAGGGGAGGAGAGAGAACTTTGGTTGGTCTTGCCGTAAAATACTCTTTTTCTTTTTTTTTTTAAGAAGCATTCATTGGAGCCGAGGTGAACAACAACTTTGATAACCGCAGAGATGAGGTGGGATTGAGCAACTGAGAAGTGATGCACAACAAAGATATTTATATTTTGCTCTTGCAGCACCAGCTTGGAAATAAATTTAAAAAGCCAGTGACATGTGCTTACTGGTTACTGTGGGGGTAGTCCAGCATATGAGTCATGGCGAGGAAGGGGTGGCTGAGTACATCAGAGGGAACCGTCCGGTCTTCGGCGTCCACCAGCAGCATAGTTTTCAGCAGAGACACAAACTCTCTGCGGTCGGCCTTCTCTGCATGCATGTCGCTGGGGTCGGGGCTCATCACCAAGTTCACCTTTCACACACAATTTCAGATTTTTTTATATATATGTTGGAAACGTGAACAGTCCTTGCTTTATTTGTTTCTGTGGTAATTTGAGGTCAATCCTGATGCAGTTATGCGCTAACCCAAGCTCGTCTGACAGAGTTAGGGACATTTATTCAACTAATTCAATCACCCAGGCAGATGGTATTTGAGCAGCTCACTGTCCAAACAGAGAAAGATCAGTTTGTGTAAGATAAGGGTTTCTCCACCTAGAGGGGTTCAGAAGTCAGACCAGTACTCACGTGTGCGATATCGTCAATGCAGCTGAAGATGTACTTCCTGGCCTCTTTGGACTTCAGACCCGTCTCTTTCTCATGCTCATCTGTGGTCTGAAGGCAGACGGGGGAATTTAGCCATAAATAAACAGTGATGAATTGAATCCAAGCATTAAACCACAGCTGCTACAAGGTGCCGTTGATGGTTATGATAGCCGAGCACATTTGCATTAAATTGCAAATGGTGGCACTGGGCATACCAGTGTGTCAATCATGTGTGTGCGTGGCCGTGTGGTCACCAATATGTATTAATTGGGACACAAAAACGGATACCTTCAGTCGCCAGGTGGCGTAGGGAGAGTCAGATTCTTTCCGGAAAAAACGAGATGTCTTGGTGCCCTTGTTGAGCAGATGCTCTCCGGGCACACCCTGGGTCTGGGAGATGTACCGGACCTGGTCAGACACACAGACATGCAAGAGAGATGAGGAATGAAAAAAGAGAGAAACCAGTGAACAAGAACGAAGCTCTGTGTCAAGAGTCAGGAGAGATAGAAAAATAAAAAAAAGTCACACTGCACGGAAAGTTAGAAACATGACTGGACGTGTAATCAATTAGATGTGACCCAATTTGATAAAAATCTAGTAGCATACAAAGAATCCTTTAGTTTGAGCGAGTCTTACTGTAACAACCAATTACAAGAGCAAAAACACAGGGGGTTAACTCAGCTCCCTGAGGAAGGCATTACTGCACTGGTGGCATACGGCATGCTGCAGGAGTACGTGGTTCATTTAGTGCTACGTATGCTGGCGTGAGGCCCTGCGGGCAGCGAGGGCTAGCGTTACGGTGTCCCAGGGCCCTGACACTTTAACCTTTACGCCTCTGCCAAGAAGACACTCTAAATGTCCCCACCTGATGCAGCAAGCGGCCGGAGCCAGGTCAGGGTGCCCCAGGGTATGGGGGTATTCCGTGCTTAAGAAAAGAAACGCATCAAAACTATTCCTTAGTCTTCCTGGGGCAGAATGGGAACTAAGTTGCCCAATTACTTGGTTTAAGGAAAATGGAAGAACTCCCACTTGCAAGTTGTTTGTGGGCATCACAGGGAGCATGAACAAAATGGATTGTATATGTGTAGGGATGACATTTCTCTCCTTTAGGAACCAAAAGAGTAATTATTTTGCAGGTTCTTTTTTTTGGAGTCATCTTTTATGCCATTAAAAACATCGGCCACCAAAGAAGCGAAATTTTCACCCGCCCAATGGAGTCACATGCACATATCAAGCGTATTCATGTTAACATGTGGTGAAGGACAAAGCAGGTGTATACAGAAGAGTAACCCTGCTTGGAATGCCCTTCCTCACAAGTGGTCTCCATATTACTGATGAGGACTCACACCATTTGCCCAAATAAGGCCTGCCTATAAGACTCACTAAATTGAACCTGTTCTACAAGTTAATGGACATTCGATACAGCCATTGTCAATGTTTAAGCCTTTAATTACTCATGGGAAGCATGTTGCTATCGAGTGAAAGATGGAAGGAACTCTAGTTGAGTTGAACAGCGTTCACATCGATGTCAAACAATGCTATGGTGCTTGCAACACCACCGTGGAGGTGCCCTTCATGGTACTTTGTTGTTAAAATTATCAACAAAGTACCATAAAATCATAACCCATAACATTTAATGTTATGGGTTTATTATTATGATTATAATAAACCATCATATCATGGTTATTACGATTTTAGTGGAACATTGACAAGCCTTGGTGTATTCCCTCTTAAATAAATTTTGAGAGAGAATACACCAAGGCTTGTCAATGTTCCGCTCAAGCTCTTGAACAAAATGGGCAAATAGTCAGACTTTTTAATCCAATCGTTAAATAGAGTAGTTAATGTCTCGCAATTGATAAGGGGGATTATGATAAGTGGGTGGACATACTTAGATATCCATATTTTGGAGAGGTTAATTTTTGACAGTTTCTATTTTCAATAACTTAAAATAGACAGTTGCAATAAAACTACACTGTCATGTTATAAAAAGCAAGCTATAAATCATGTACCGCAGTAAACATTAGCTTTTAGCACCAACTGCTATGGAGATGAATCATCAATGCATATAACAAAGTGATAATTATAGGTCTATGAATGTTGTGACACCATGGATACAAATAGAGGAATGCATGCTGATAAACATAAAAGAGGCTATTATCTCTGCCATGTCCTACAACATACAGGGCATGTTGCACAATGACAATGGAAACTGACGAAGAACCCTGATTGCTGCCGTTTAGACAAATGTATTTGCTGGCTGAAACAATTAAAATGAATGCATTTAACACCAAATAGAATTTGCACTGCATGTTTACAGTCCCATTCAGCTCCATGATTTGGTTATATAGTGTTGACATAGGGGAAACAAATTGCAACAAACAATCGCATTCCTATAAATGTTAATTATTACTTAGTTTTACAGATTAAAAAACGAAATCTAGGCAACTCCTCTCTTGACACTTGGCTCCTTGATGTGGTCGAAGATGACATCCTTTTGGAAGTACCTACTGAAACCGTACACAACATTCACTTGATTGCAA
Source organism: Trisopterus minutus (assembly GCA_027122715.1). Classification (NCBI taxonomy): domain Eukaryota; kingdom Metazoa; phylum Chordata; class Actinopteri; order Gadiformes; family Gadidae; genus Trisopterus; species Trisopterus minutus. Next base: position 2,301,776 of record JAOPUD010000162.1, on the reverse strand, counting down.
TCTGCATCCTCACCACTAGATGCTACTTAATTCGGGAAACTGCATCTTTTTCGATTTCAATTAATTTAGCCTAAGCTTTGAGCACATATCGGCCAACAGCATAAGGCTAATGTCAAGCTTGGGGGAATGAAAAATCAGGGAATTCAATCCAGCATACATTTGCGGATTTAAAGTCAACAAATCTAATTCAATGTATGCTAAAAGGTCATCAATTAATTCTCCCTTTATTGTCTTTTCCTGAGAATTCCTTATTCAACTCTGAATGTCTGAAGGACAAAAATTAGATTGCAGACACAATTTTCTATTTATTCTGTTAATAGCTCACACGCAGTGACTCCACACAGCCATTTATACACCTTCACTTTCATAGGCTCGGGTGACCCGTACTCAATCATATCCCACTGATTGGCTGACATCAGATGAAATTCTCAAGCCTCAAATGACAGCAGCTGGGAGTGAGCAAGAACCAGGATCGGTGGCAAATAGAGAATTTCTAAAAAGTTTGAAGTTTGTATAAAAGCACTTGATATTTTGAGCATAATTGATATGGCCATCATTCTCTACAACTTAAACATATACATACAGCTCTATGTGAAAGACGCCCAACACTATCACGACTCACCTTCTCTCTTTCACTCAATGATGACCAAATGAAATGGGAGCTAGAGAGAGCAAGAAAAGTGTCTAGCCTGTGAGGCTGTGTTACCTGGTCATACTCCAGGGCTCCGGGATAGAGGGGCCACCCCAGAAAGAGCTCAGCCATAACACAGCCCAAGGACCACATGTCTATGGCCTCAGAGAACGGAAGGCCCAGGATGATCTCCGGAGCTCTACCAAGAGAAAGGGAAATGGAGAAACAAATAATTAATTTGAAGAGCAGGTTCACAGTTGAAAGGTTTAAACATTGCCTAGAAGAAGGGTCTCTGGAGATTTTGATAGAAGACATAGATTAAGATATATTTAACTACTATATTTTACTACTCCAGTTCTGGAGTAGTAAAGAGTGGCAAAAACATGGTCAGGAAATAACATTTCACACCGAATTGTGATGAATGTAGTAGTATTGTTGTTTAAGATAACAATTACCTGCTTATAAGAAATTAAGTAAGTAACCCGTTCCTTATTGGACCAGTAATGTTAGAGCTCATTTTAGCCGTGGACTACACCTGCACAAAAACATGGCTGTTAGGCAACAGTGCTGCAAATAACATTCAGTGTGTTGACAACCATCAGAGAACTGACAGTTACTAAGCAACAATCTGATACTCCATTAGACAGAGGGAAACCAGGTCATCATTCATCAGTGTAGCGCATCTTGAGCGTGTCAATTGCAAATGTCAAACCCATTATTTAAACTTTCCAGCACAAAACAAATAGTAGTGCATCGATTTAGAGGAGGAAGTAAGAGTTTATAATTTCCTGCTCTGCCTAACCAAGCAGAACAATTTGGTTTAGTTTTTGACGAGGATAACCGGGGGGAAAAAAAAAAACGTCTTCACAAAGCTGACAGTCACTACTCAGTATTTTACTTTTGCATCTTTTTAGTGGAAACATGGATTTCAATGTTTTCCAAAAACATTTAAATACCGAACACATTTGGTTAACTTTACTAAATAATGTATTTGATTGCTTTTCTTAATGTTAAAAAGAAATCCATGTCACGTCAAAGTACCGAATACAATAGTTGTTTCAACACCATAGCATGTTAATAATGATAACCATCAGCTAGGTTCAGAAAATGTTTGCAATAACAGTGAGTAGCGCCACAAGATAAAAAAAATGCTGCAACAACTGCCCCTTTCCAGAAGAACACCATATACTTTAAGGTTTTGTGGCCCGACTAGTTCTCGAAGTGATCGTGAATTATGGACACTAGAGTGCCGCAGCCAGGCACTGCAGGGCCAAATCATCCCCATCTGTCATTTTGCTGAAATGGTAAGAAAACCCTCAAGTTTCCACTGGCATTCAAACACTGAGATTTGATTCAATGTGTTTTAGCCTGAGAGTTCAAGGAAGGAGGGGGGCATGTTATCACCATGGTTACGACGCATGGCAACTTTGCTATACGTTTTTAGTACAGACGTTGTGTTATAAACCGGATATGGATAATCAATGATCCGTTTTAGCAAACCATTACGCGTCATGCACCGTAGTCCAATCGAATCATGGAGATCAATTACCATGACATTCTATAATGTGACTTAACTCTCAAGCCCCCGGTGCACCACGAGAATGAATGTCATAACCAACATGTTCACATGTTGGTTACGATGCAGGCGAGCCCCTAAGAAGTAGGTTAATCCTGCCAATGGGGACAAGCCCTCACTCATGACATTAGAGAAGACCCCAATAGGAGAGAAAGGCTGCTGGGACATGCTAGCAACGCCACACAGAGCTACAGGCAGGCCAAATAACACCTGCTTTATTTAGTCTCTTTGCGCCTGATTAGTATCTGCCTACCAAGAATGACTTCAGTGCCACCTTATGTAAAGCATCCAACATTCCTTGTCTGGTTATCTGAAGGAGTTCTTTGTAAATAGACCACCATGTGTACTAGGAACCAAACAGAGGACCATTAACAAAATAAAGATCCAATCTTTGGAGAAAGAATGCACAACTAAAAAGGACGCTTAAAACACCATGAAGCCCAAATGCGCGTTAAGTCGACAGCCAGCTTTCCATTCACCTGATGTGCTGTGCTGAATTATTCACATAGCCCAGTGCTCAATTTTCACGGTGGGAGGTGGATTTACGTCAGCAGCCTCCACACAACATAACAGTCACCTCACCAAAGCCTGCTGTGTCATGGCTACCATGGCAACAATGGCATAAGAGCATGACCAACAATGAATGGCTACTGCCAGAGCCTTCCAACCACAAGAGTCACCGTCCTAAAGTCAGCAATGCTACATGTTTCCAACCACCTTTTGACCCCATACTCAATAATACATGTCAATAACGTCTAGCCTCTTCCTTCTGTAAAAAAACATATGAAATTGAATAGGAAATGAATGCCATCAAGAAATTTGAGAGGCTAGGTTGGCATGACAACTTGCATCTGAGCTTTGTTTGGTCTGTTCTGTGAACAATTTGATTAGACTTTGACCAGAGAACAGAACTGCTAAAGGTGAAACAGTATATATATATATATATTCACAATATTAAATAACATGGGACCTAATTAAATATACAATAACACACAGTAACAGCATTGGATACGAGTGTCTGAGCCTTTGACATTGCGTAATCCATGGTAGATAGATAAGGGCTGTGTACGAAGAGAATATAGAATATGAATCCTCCCACTCCCTCGCTGTGGTTACTAATCAACCAACTCCTACATAGAGGAGATTCAGTGCAAGCGGGACATGGGAGGTTTGAGGTAGTGAATAGGGAACAGTGTTTTGTTCGGTTTTAATGGAGCATATGAAATGCAGTGGCATGGGATAGCTTGGTATTTTACTTCCTTGAAGCTGTGTAAAGCGCAATGCGTGTTTAACGCAGTATCACTGTATCTTTGTGGTCAGGGCACACAAGAGGGAGTTTACTGTGGAGTTGAGTGAAAGGTCACCCTTGCCTAGTATGGCAACGGGTAAACACAGTTAGCACTGAGTTATCTTGTGTTGCGTTGGTAGCCAATGTGCTAATTTGAATGACCGGAGGAAAACAATGTTATCATCGTGAGTGCATAATTCCATTAGTTTGAACCTTTTTTTTTTCCTAAGAACCAGCTTGTCAAATAAGAATTTCCAATAACAGAGGCGAGACACGTTTTAAATTTCTTCCTTCCTGGAGAGCAGAAAGCTTGCAACTTCTGTTTTCTCCAACACATGGGTTCTAAACATAACATTATTTGACGGCATTAAATATGCACATCAAGCACCATGGCTAGCCTGTTGCGGATTGAACTCTGATCTGACGCTGGCACAGAGCCACCTAAAAAGATAACGCACAAAAACACAAGTAGAACACAAAGCACATGGCAAAGCATATGAACACTGAATGGGGTAAGCTGCAGTGCATGTTCTTGTTATGCAATAGTTATATCAGCTCTATGGTTCCCTTGCTCTTCCATCTGCATACTATGTGCCAAGAAAGAGCTCAACATTCATTAAAATGGACCCTCCGGAGTTGGGGAGACCAGCGGCAAGTTATACATCATACCTGAAGATGGCATGTCTGATGCATTACTACCAATGGGGAGTACGTTTTCCAATGTCTTTCAACATGTGCAGCTTGAATTGCAACATTGTGTGCTTTTCCATTTTAAGTCGGTGGGTGCATAGCTACTAAGCCTGTCGGTCTAACTCCAACACCTACAACCGATTACACAATGATTGAGTGCCAAGGAACAGTGAAATAGCTTGCGTCACACCCGTCTTGCTGTGACTTGCTGTGAATAGGAAGATTCTTATTTACCTACTTCCCTGCAGGTCCACTAAATCGACAAATATAAATCTTAACACGTACACCAAAGTAAAATGCAGACTCGACGACAACCCTCTCTCAAATACGTACATGCATCATCCAAAATTGGAAGTGCAAGAAAGAGTGACTCATTCTGGAAAGCAAAAAGAAAACTTGGTGGTGTGGTGCAAGCCTTTCTTTGCATATAAAACCATTTTTTGCACAGCTCTTATTTCAGTCAGTCAATACAGGCCATGTTCAATTGGCGCACACAGCTAGCATCGTTAGGCCATACCATATATTGTAAGTATTGTTTCCACATAAACACATTGGTTGTGCAATATGCAAGATAGGTTGAGGCCCTTAGCATAAGGGATGTGGCTTTAAGCACATGGAGATCATATCCTGTTGCGCATACCCACATAAAGGGTGCAGGAGGAGGACACATAGCAAAAGGGAGAAGGCCTGGGTGTGAGTCAAACAAATTAGAAGCAGCAAAGAAGGCAAGAAGACTGAGAAAGAATGGAAGGGGGGGGGAAACAGGATTTCTACAAGTGAGAGCAAACCACAGAGCTTCTGGATAGATTCCACTCACGTACGCGATTACATAACAGGAAAAGTGGGGAAATGCATACATACACCACTTGACGTGCACTCCCCAAAATAATAGATCAACCGGATTTAGACTTGTTGACGCAGTTACATGTCTGAAATACAAATAATAGTTCTTGTCAAGACAAGGAGACATCGTGACAGGAAAAGGAAGTCAACCTCACCTGTAATATCTGGACTGCAAGTAGGTGGAGCAGACTGCCTTGGAGACATGGCTGGCTGATCCAAAGTCAATAACCTTGACCCTGTAGGGCTGTCTGGTCGGGTCCACCAGCATGATGTTCTCAGGCTTCAGGTCCGCATGGATCAGACCCAAACACTTCAACTTCTTCAATGCAGTGGCGACCTACACACCACGATACAGGCAGGTTTAAGATTGGCAGCCTGGCACGATCTCCACACCAAGACTCGCAAAAGAAATGCGGATTTGCTTGTACCTGCTGAAGAATGGGCCTGATGATCTTGAGTGGCAGGGGGTTGAATTTATTCTGCTTGAGGAAGTCGTAAAGGTTCTGTTCCAGCATCTCAAACACGAGGCAGGTGTGGCTGCGATGCTGGAAACACTCCAGGGCCCGCACCACGTTGTGCTCGTCTGCGTTCTCGCTACTCAGGCGGGACAGGATCCCAACCTGTGGGAGAGGGGGGGGGGGAGGAGGATGAGGCAGAGACACAGACGCAGACAGATGAGCCAGCAGAGCTAATGGACTATGAGGCGTCGGCTGCTGAAAGAAATAAGTTTATTACTTTGTGCTTGACAAAGGGTTGGAACGGTTCAAGTTCAAAATGCAAACAGTTCAGTTCGCTAGTCACTGTTCAGAGCATGCATGTAATGATTGGTTAAAAATAAATAAAGTGTTAAAGCTGTAATTACAGTACCCAGGCAACCCTCTTAGTCTCGGGTTATGTGTAGTCGCTGTCCCGGCAGGGCTCTAGACTAACATTTAGGGTTTGGGTTAATCCCTTATCACGTCAATAGTCAAATGTGGGAGTTCTCTCACCTCCATAATTCAACATGTCTTTCCTCCAAACCGAACAATATGCGCTCGTTCTAAATCAAAAAGCTCTACACACTAATAATAAACAGGCTGCTACGGTGATATACTGGAGTTTTGATTTGGTTTTCTTATCTGGTGTTTCGTCATCGTGAATACTGAATTTCTTTGCATGCTCTTGAATAGCACTGGTGCAATTTAATTGAAACTTTGCACAATGTACAAACCGCATTATGTGATCATTTGAAGTACCCCTTTCAAAATAGACACTGCACTGATATACGCCTACATTTTGCCATAGGTTTGGTGTCATTATAAAAAATAAATGATGAGGATGTCACTACGCAAAACAAGGCAGAAAAATAAGACATGGAAAAACACTAGTGTGGCTTGCAAACGTACCTTATAATGCTATATACCTTAAATCCTTTATAGGCAGAGATAAAGCTAATCAAAAAAAATTATAATCACAGTGCTTTACCTCAATCTGCCCCTGGCGCGCGTAGGACGGGTGGTTCTTCAGGATCTTCACGGCCACCACATCGTTGGTGCCCCTCTTCCAGCACTTCACCACCTGCCCAAAGGTCCCACGGCCTAGGAACTCCAGGACCTCGTAGCTGTTCTTTGCTGAGCAAAGGACTTCGTGCTGGACCAGCTGGTAGTCCCCATCCACGGAGCCCACGCTGGTGACTGTAGCGCCCGCCGCCGCTGCCACCACCTCCAGGCCACGGGTCGCAACGGCCCCGCCATCGAGCGTGGCCTCGGCGCCGGCCAACGTGGCTGCCCTGGCGACAGGCGCAGCCTCTGCTCCGGTGCGCTGGGCCTGCCCCGCTCTGACCGGGCCGGTCCCCGGGTTACTCCGAGCACTGGTTTGCAACATGGCTACGGGGGGGGCAGGGGGAGGCAGTGTAGAAACGTCCTCGACTATCTGCATCCCTCTGCCACAGTTGTCCCGCGGTCGCTGTCCGCCTTCGCCCGTCCTCCACTCACATCGCTGGTCGGCTCCTGGGCACGGGACGTCTGCGGCTCTCTCCGGTGTCCTGCGCTCACCACTTTTCTGTTGCACCTCTGTTCCCACACAGGCCCCGGTAAGTGGGCCACGGTCAGGGCTTCCGCCTCCTTCTGCCTCAGCCCGATGTTCACTGCCGTCCCCAAAGCTCCTCGTCTCTGGTGGGCCCCGACTCTGATGCACAGTCCCCTGGACAAGTACCCCGGAGAAGTCTTCCTCTTGCGCCTGCTCAGCTCTGTATGGCCTCAGCGGGTCGGCCTGGCCGCAGGTCGGCTCGACGTTGTTGGGATAGGCGATGCCGTAGTTGACTCCGATGACGTAGGTTTTGGTCTGCGGCCGCTGATGAAAGGCTCTGCTCGAGTCGACGCTACTGTGGAATTGACTTGTGTGATTGCTGGTACCACTGCTGCTAGTTCCTAAGGCACTTGTTTGAGCTGGGTACAGGTGTGATGGCTTGAGTAACACTTTTGAGGCCATACCTGAACAAAGGAAATAAGATGGGAAGAAAAGAAAAAGGTGCAACGTTTAGTACTTTTTTCTTCTTACAGTAGGCTTTAGTTAGCCTTACATGAAGCTGTGGATCTGGAACCAAAGTCTGCACAAGATACACAGCCTGCACAAGATAAACTATACTTCTAGGGCAATTGTAACCGAAAAAGAGTGTCCAATATCACATCTGATAAACAGTGTGTAGATGAGGGTGGTTGAGCTCTGTCTGAAGGGCAGACATAGGAGGGGATGTGGCTCTTGATGGTCAATATTTCTACACAATTTGTGAATAACAACGTTTAAAATCCCAACAGATTAAACGACACCATTGACATGCAACCAAATGTAATAGACCGTTAATGTGAATAAAACGTAGGATTTTGCTGGTTTTGTACAATTGCCTCAAATCACTAAACAAATAGAAGTTGTAATAAAGGTCAGTGCACAGGTGGGCGATGGGGTCCTTTAGGGAAGTGGCCTTCTGTAATGAGAGAGCAGGGGACTCCCATTGCATTGCTCGCCTGCTCTTGAAGATAAGACTGCAGTCTCAGTTCAGTGTTACTGCCAAGCCGGTGAAAAGCTATAACGGTAGAGTCTGCCTTACACAACCAATCTAGCTAAGAGCATTTTGGTAATGAGGGATGATTAAACCATTGAATACAATCTGCTAGTTAATTAAAAAATGATGTTGTGGTTTGTTTGTGCATGCATGTTCTTGCATGCTTGCAGAAGACACTGAAAGTATATATAGCTCAATTTAATAAAAACATTTAGCTTGTGTAGCATGTAGCTTGTTTAGTGCAGCAGTGGTGTTGCATTTCATAAGATCTGACCAACATTTCCATGGGGAAATGACATTTACAGAACAAGCTTGCCTCTGGACAATAAGAAAAAGCAGAATGCAGTCGACTTCGGCTCCACTGCAAATACATCCCATTCATTCAAGTCCAAATGCAGTTACATATTCAATGTTGAGAAGAACTACTAAAGAGTACTACCACTTCTTACAGTTTCCCAATCCCTAAGGTTAGCTTCACATGAATACAGCTTGAAGCACGAAGCGCTCTACGTTTTAATTAACCATGTTTAAACAGCCCTCCAAAATGAAGCCCACAGTTGGAACTAGCTGGTCTTAAAGCATCTCATTATCTTTTCCCGACAGCAATGATTGAAGTAATTTTGCCTTTTCAGGTTATAACTCTTCATAAAATTCTGAAATATACGTTGAATTTAGGCAACATTAGAATTATGAACAAACTACACTTAGTTCAATTACTTTATCCATGGATGACAACTTAAAATGTCTACAAGCATTTTGGACACAAAACAACCCTCTTTGAGATCTATCAGCCTATCTTGAATAATGCACAGAATCACAACAGAGGTGTTTATGTGGAAAAAACATTATTTGGTATGGCCACTGATGTTAATATACAAACGTAAACAAATAAGACAACCTTGTTTACATTTTAACTAATCCATTTAGGCAATTGTATGTAGTCTCCTTGTAATAGCCTCCTCTCTCCAATTGAAAAGGTTTAGTGAGTTAACATTTGCCTTCCACTGTGGACACAAGGTCTAATAATGAGGCCATCACTACTACTGAATTCTTTGTTGTGTAGAATCCTTTGACTGTCCTTGCAGACATGTCCGTTTCCCCAAATAGTGTATTGCAAATAAGAGTGCTGGAACTAAATAAGACGATGTTTTCATATGCAATGTATTTTGGGCTTTTAAGAATAGCCACATAGGTTCTAGGTAGATTCTACAAACTATTACTTCGCTATTATGCCACAACTTATGAGTGCGCAACGCACACAACGTTTGGCTACTTTTGGTAACAACTTGGCGTAAAATTACTACAAGGGTATTTGAGAAGGTTCAAACACATACTTGATGTTTTATAATCTCATGTGTGTTTGTATCGTTTATGATTAGCTCCGATTATATAAGAATATGGAATTGAACAGTAATTTACCGATTAATTTAGCTTAACAGTGTCGCTCCTCATGTTATCACAGGCATCAATTCCAAGCGCATATATAGCTGCATTTATTTTTTGCTTTTTGCAATGAGCCTTAACATGCATATGATTATCTCTAATAACTGACGAGGTTGTCACCCCAGGGTACATTTACAGCTTGAACGCAATTAGGACGATAGGCGGAATCTGAGTAGAAACTTCCTAAATCCAAGTAGTCTTGATCACGGTCAGTATGCGCACCTGTTGTCTGCCAGTGCATTATTCACATGAAAGAGGTTGGGAATTGCAGTGCCCTTCCAAGTAATTTAAACGACTTTAAACAGGCTCAGACAGGCAATGGGGTGTGTCTGAAGTTGAATATGCACCGCATTCACAGTCCATGGCTCAAAACTGCTCCGTTTCTGAGTAGTTGGATGACATTTTAACTCCGGTGGAATTAAAAATGTCTGACCTCCACTGACCACCATCTATCTGGCACCAAACATAACGTAATCCAATCTTGAATTTGCATTTCTAACAAAAAAAGAGGCGAGTTGATTGTCTGCCAACTGGCAAAATACCCACAGCTATGTTGAATAGGTACTAATACAGGAATATTTAAGAATCAAGAGTCCTTTATGCAAGACAAATGAAAACAATCTTAGCGGTAGATGCAATTAAATAACTCGACACCAAATACAGACAACCAAAGCTAAGTGGATTGACATACGGCTGATGCATACTGTTGCCAAGGTGTCATCAATCCCAACAACCAACACAGTCCTAGCTGGTTATAGTGTGTCATCTTACTGCTTCAGCAGGAATTCAAGTTTAAAATTCCTCTAAAAACAGTACGTTAAGAACGTCTTAAAGACCAGCCGTGTGGATCGTTCAAGCGACGACCAACATATGGGTCGTAACACCAACACACCTGTTGAAACGTATGTTAAGTGTCTGCTGGATCAGCATGCGCTACGTGTTCAAGTCATGGCAATTTGTGCGATCAATTGCTGATGTTAGTTACTTCAGCCGACAAACAAATATAAAAGACAATTGCATTACACGCATCGTACGACGACAATAAATACACGCACAAACTTTGTGTGGGTGTTGAAGTTCTACAGCAAGATACCATATGTTAACCAGTTAGCATGGACGGCTACACGGCAGTATGGGGAACGGGGAGAAAACTGAAGTTTGCTAGCTTACCAAAACAACCTAGCCGAAAGCTAGCAATACAATCAACCCGGGGGAAAACAATGACTTGAATATATATTTCTGGCAAGCTTACCTTTAATAAAAACTGAGTGTAGTATGAGCCAAAGCGTCAGCCACCATGCTAGCGGCGAGGTTCCACACCACAGCCAAACCCTGCAACGCTTCTGCTGCCATCTTGTTCAACCAACGAGGAGACCAGACGGTGCGAGTTGTTGCACTTAAAGCTTAAAATATAGCAAATAAGTACCCATTAAATAATCCATCCATCACCCGCGTTCTGTTCATGGGTTTCAGCTTCACGAAAATTGTCTCTCGTCGTAACTTAGGTCAAGAAATCGATGTTTCGAAACTTTTGCATGTCAATACGCCTTCGCAAGCGTAGCGGCGGAGCTGTTGCTGGCCTGGCTGGCTCTCAGCTTGTGGCTTCTTCGCATGTGTGGAATGTGAGAGCGCAAGCAAGGGGAGGGCTGGGGGAAGCAATAAGGGCGAGAGAACCAGAGATAAGGACGAGGCAGAAAACTCAACGTGGAAATACCATGTTAAATGTCTAACTGGAAATTATACAAGGCGAATGATAACAAAGCGCATTTTATTCGTCAATGTATAATTAAATGTGAACCGTAAAACAATTGTCAGCTTCTGTGATATAAAAATGCCATGAATACATTGAAATATACACTAAAGTGGAATCTATTTTCCATTTAAAATATTGCCTTTTCTGCATACAGCATACAACCTGCCAATGACGACTTCCCACTCAATTGGTGAACACAATTTTATTGACAGGTCACATGGTGAGTAACATTTAAAGACAATATTATGTCTGATGTATCAATATGTACATTTTACATGGTTTTGAATAATGGAATAGGCAATAGCTTGTTAAATGTATAATTTCTAGCATGTTAAAATGGGTTTATTTTTTCAACTATTTTAATCAATATTTGAAGAGAAAGTTAGAGTTTTCTGAGAAATGCTTAATGCTTGCCTTTTAATAATTATGGTCAGGAACCATCTCCACTGATACAAGACTAGCTAATTCTAACTTCTTCATAAATGGTAAGGCTTTTCAAGGTCAACTCACAGGAAGACATAGGCTTATAGTCTCTAAGCAATTATGACAACTTTAGAGTAACACTTTTTTGTCAATACAACTTAAGATGGCAGCCGGTGCGAGTTTTCTTTAATGATAGTTTTCAACCATACATTCCAGGCAGTTGGGTGTTCAGGGGGAGGCCTCTAAACCACCCTTCTGCCGTCAACTACATGTCACAGCTTGGGTGCTCCGCTGGCATTAGGGCGCTCTGGAGAAGCTTCTGGTAGAACGGGGAGAAGACCAACTTGTTGAAGTTGACCAGGCGGCTGAAGCGGACAGTGAGCTCACTCAGCTCCTTGCCCACTGGGGCCAGACCGCCGGGCAGGGGGGGCGGAGTCTTGTGCTGGGTGGACTCTAGGGAGGCCAACATGTAGCTCTGGATGCGGGACTCTGTGTGCAAGTAGAGAAAAACATTGGTTGTTTTTTTAAGACTCTACAAACTCAACATGTGTGACATCCAATGACATACAAAGTTACAGTGTATGGTGTTAAACAAAGTTTGAGTGACAGTACGTACCCATCACCTTACGGACGGTGTTGTCTGGGCGGGCAATGGCCAGGATCTGTCCCTTCAGAATGACCTGGCGCTCAGGGGAATAGGGACCATGGCCATGCTCGCTCAGACACTGACTCAGCTCAACACACAGCTTCTCCCCAATGGTGGCCAAGGTCTCCTCTAAAATAAAAGACCTTGCAACAGAAAGGACAAAACAACACACGCTTATTGTTTGTCCAGATGGGATTGCAATAACAATAATTGAACGAATGTTGTGTTTTGTTATTTGGGTCGCTAGTTTTTGGGTGGTTATTAATAACATGTGTATAAGGAGAAGATGGTCTCCGGTTTGTAACGTAAGTGTGGACTTACGGTGTGTGCATGTCCATGATGATGGCGTTGACGGTGGCCTTCAGTTTGTCCATGAGGCCCGGCAGGCCGGAGATGGCGTCTCCTGTGGTGGTGTACACGATGAGGAGCAGGGAGGACAGCAGTACCAGCCGCTCCGCCTCTTGCTGCATCTCCAGAAAGCGAGCCTGGTCCAGCATCACGGTCTAGAGGCCACACCAGATGGGAAGGAGACGTCAGCGTTGTGTATGCGTGTTTTGCTTTTTTTTTTTTTTGCTTCCTTTTTGTGAGCAGCATTTCTATAATTTTGTCGTGAAGGGTGCAGTATTATATTTTCATATCTATGATGGAAGTAGAATAGGTTGTGGGGTAGAGAGATGAGACTGATGGATAGGGAAAAGAAAGAATTGATCGAGATTAGCATTCTTACCCCGTTTTAACATAAGCCATTAAACATAAAGTAAGCATACCGTAATTTACATAAAATTGTATCTTTAGATCCAAGACATTTTAGACTAAGCTTTGATTTCCTAGAACACTTGATGCAAAGCATGTTAATATAATTAAAGAGAGACTGAGGTGGGGCGAAGTTAACCAATTAACTAACTTATTGTTAACTTATTGTTACATGCCGGTTGCACTGGGTTCGAGAGGACTGTAATTTCATCTGTGCTGTATGTCATGCATATTGCACATTTGACAAATAAAACTGACTTGACTTGACTTGACTAACTGGAAGGGCATGTTGTAATATTTCTTCATATTAGTGGAGGTAGGAGCATGGACATGGTACAGGTTACACCAAGAGGGCCTTTATAATCCTCTTTTGTGGGAAATTCAATACAGCTACAGCAAGGCCTGTATTAAAAGAGAATGGTGGTACAGGACACGCGTACTAACCTCTGGGAAGGTCTCAGAGGCATGGTCCCACTTGAGAAGCCGTAAGAAGGCGTGGTTATGGACGCTGTGAGGGGGCAGCGATAGAGTGGACAATGCTGCAGCCGAGGCACTGGCCCCATTCTCTCGCAAGTCTTCCGCTGCGTCTCGAAGCCACTTCTCAGTGAAGTCCAAGGCATCTGGAAGTAAAGTTGAAGAAAATCATTTGAACATACGCCCAACCAAACGTATTTTATATTTTGAAACCTGACGAAACCTAGTCTCTCCTCACTAGGTTGTTTCTCCAGAAACTCCTGGAACTTTTGTCTCTCGTACTCTGCAGACTGCTGCATCAAATGGGGTTTGAGGGTAGTAAGAGTAAAGTTCACCATGTCCATTTTCATTAGGTCCAGAGCTTTAACGATTGCTCTAGGAGTAAGGTAGAAGAAAGAGATGGTTAGCAAGAGGAGCACTAGATCAAAACAAAAAAAAGAAAGAAGATATCAGAGAATGCTATCATTATTATAGTGTGATTTTTTATAAAAGGGGCTGTAGGTAAGATTTGGCAGTTGTAAAAAGAGAGCAGAAATGGGAAAGATAGCAAGAATTATCCCTATGTTTTTTCACCATTGAGAGGCTGCATTCAAACACCTTTGACTGACAGGCAAGAGGGATTCAGTCAGAAAAGTGTCAGGAGCAGTCTGCAATTTAAATTGGTTATCACGAAGGCAGGGGCAGTCAACTCATAAAATATATTCTCAGCTCATTTCCCTCAATAGCATACTAATGGCTGTGGATATTTAACTTATTAGACCCCAATCATCATTAACATAAGCTCTTAACATCACAAAGACCAAAGTGCTACTGCTATACTTAGTTTTTGTGATTAGGCTCACACTATATGCTCTAATGCAGAATCGGCACGACAAACAAATATATTATGAAAATAATTTTTGGCTTGAACTAAAGGGAAAAAAAAGGATGATGAGGTACCCCAGGCTCCCTTGTCTTTGATTCACTCACTTAAGCAGAGGCACCAATTCAGTTTCTTCGTGCAGTTCCCTGATGTCCCCATCTCTGCAGGGTGCACACAGCGACCCCATGGTCCCCACTATGAACTTAGCCAACCGACCCATGTCCAGTGCCCCGTTTTCAGCCTCCTGCTGGATGAGAGGAAGGTCGAGAACTTCCTCAATGCGGGAGCGCAGGCGGTCATGGCTGGGCATCAAAAAGGAAAGCAGGGCCTGGATGGGGTTTAAAAAGTTGTCATCGGTCAATGTTATCTGGATTATACAATACCATTCAGACATGGTTACAGACAACGTTATAGTGATACCCAGTGTTATAGTCTAATAAATTACAATGAAAGAAAGATTCCCTTCATCCCATGTCATTTTTTTATTTTTATTTCTATAAACATATATCATATAAGATCAATCTATCGTACACCCTTGAAGGTTTGTCTAAGAGAATACAGCTTGCTTTTGTTTCTTACCTCTTTGATGTCAGATAGCATCTTGATAGCATTACTGTATACTGGGGGATCTTCATTCAACTGAGCCTCCAAGTAGTCCCAGAAAGCTTTGTGCATTATTTCCTTCACCCTACGCTCAAAACTACACAAGGAGGACAGTAATCTCAATAATAAATAAGAATACATTATGCAGTTTATCAAGGCAAGACCATAATATATTTGCACATTTCCACACACACACACACACACACACACACACACACACACACACACACACACACACACACACACACACACACACA
>JAOPUD010000162.1:2264212-2286394 GCA_027122715.1 Trisopterus minutus | reverse complement strand
CACACACACACACACACACACACACACACACACACACACACACACACACACACACACACACACACACAAGCTATATTGACCTTACCTTCCCTCTGGAAGCTCGACAGGTTTCATCACAAATTCTTTGTTCACCACCATCTCGTGTGCTAGAGCCATGTTGGAGACTCCCTTGGCCGTCTCCATCAACTCCCCTACTGAGACGAACCTGGGCGGGCTGGCTGAAGAGCAGAGATGAAACAAATTATTCCAAACCAAGTCTAAGCCACCAGATAATTACATTTGAAAACTATTTACGTTCATTCCCATGCAAACATTCTGCTACTTCTGCTTGATTAAAGAAGTCATAGAAGTAAATCCCATTATGTTTAACATTTCAAAAATTCTCTAACAGAACTTACCTTGTGGCGTGTTCCCTCTTCGTGGACTAGGAATATTCACCCCTGCTCTCCCTCTTCCCGTCTCCTCCGAAAGGTCCGGTGTCCTCTCCTCCTTCGACTCCTGGTTTCCCTCCTGTCCCGGTTGATCCAAGTCCTTCGGCATGGTTCAGATTGAGATGTAACGGCCTGGGATAATCATTTATTTAGAAGGCAGAACCGACACACAAGTTAAATTGATAAACAAGGCAATAACTATCTTGAATATGGTTATAATACTGTTTATTTTTGGAAAGCGGTTCAATTCAGAGTACAGCGGTTTGGTCCCATTCACCACGATGACATCACAACAACAGACCAACACGGGGTGGGTGGCAGCCACCATTATTGCGCACTTTGTTATTTGACCAACCTCGTTTTCTTTCCCCCTTGATGAAATACAGAGAGTTGGTGTGTCTGTTATTTCAGACTGAACAGCAGTAGCCTTAACCGGTACATATAAACAATACTTGCGCAATGCGATTGCCCGATATAAATGCCGGACACCAAGTTGAAGAAATTAAGTCATATTGTCATCATCTTGTCAAATTCCGTTCCAATCAGGTGAGGTTCGCGTTCTCTTTGTATTTAGTTAGTCATTACTCTGAACCGCTACGAGAATCACATTGGCAGAGTTGACAATCGTTGGCCCTTCCGGTAAGGATGAGGCACGAATGACGTCAGTGCCAAGCCCTTCCTTTTCTCCTTCCATCTATTAATCGAGGTCAATACTCCTAGTGGCTCATATTAAATAAATTAGTACATCATAAAAATTAGCTGAACAATTATTCGATTTTATTTATTGCTCATTTGATTTCAAATACATATGGCATAGGCACACAAAAAAAAAAACATCTGCCCATTTTCCAACACAAGCCTAAATGGATTGAAACCTTTCCAGAACTCTAAAGTATTTATCTGAAGCCGTTTATCGCGACCGCATTCACATGTCAAAGCATGCTAAGGGCAGAATCACCAAAATACTGATCAAACACCTCAGGGTGAGCCTGGTAAAACTGCCTGAGTAACTGCCTCTTCTTTTTGTCTGAAATCTTGGGGTCCAGATGTATGTTGCTTAGCAAAGCCCTCAGCTCCCCTTTGGTGTTCTCTCTAACGTCCGCACTGTCCCGGTAATCCTGCTGACAGAAGGTGGAACCTGGGGAGACAAACAAAAAAAGTAAACTACATGCATTTACAGGATTATCTATAGCGTTCTCATGCGCTACACAAAGACAGATTAATTACCTGTGACATCTGGATGGTTCCTGTGCACAAGGCTTGCCAGTTTGTCGCTCACAGCCTTGTGGAGGGCCCCTGGTATCTGATGTGGATATTTTAAAAAAAGAAGCAATTGTATGATCAAAATCTTTCTCAACACTCAATTTACTTGATAATTCCCAATTGATTACTAGAATCAGATTTTAGTTTCAGGAGATGCATTATCTTTCTGGAATCCGTTTAGATGCTAAATCATAAAAGTAAAAGTGCCATAAAAATACATTTTGGCCAGGATATTTGGGTTAAATAGAAAAGCCTAGGTTTAGTATACATTTATGGATGGATCCAAAGGATTCCAAATTGAACATTTAACATCTGACAAATCAAATTCATATCTAATATCTGACAGCACACAAATATAAATCTGGTTTTCACTTCATTTTGCTTCATATTTGTTTTGACCCATCATGTTGCTGGCTGCAGGGATTTAAGCGTGTACACAAACATGGCCAGCAGCAGTAAAATGCAAAACAAAAGTGTCCGTAAAGGATTCAAACATCACAGTGTAGACTTGCGACTGTAGAAATACACACACAAGGAAACAACCCTTTAAGTATCTGGTTTCATGCTCAGGCTCGGTGCCCTCTCTCCTCAAAGTTCTGCTGTAGCAATGGCAAGACTAGAACAACAAGGCTAGATCGGAGATTAATATCTATACTTATAATTATACTAACCCTGAAGATTTCCTGTCTGTTGCTGAGCATGAAGGCCACCATCAGTTCCTCCTGCTCCTTGGAGAGAGTCTTGCTGTGGAGGAGCGCCCTGGAGAAGGACCTCCTCACTGCCAGGCGGTTTTCCATCTACACATGCACCACAATATTATACCACCATACCATCATATGTTTAGAACATTTAGGTCTGCATTTCCTGTGTAAACAGTACAAAAACAAAAACATTTTGCATACTTTTATACTTCTTTTTTAAGACTAAGAAGCAGCGATCTTTAAACGTTTTTCAAGAGAATACACAAACACTGGTGCTGGTGTCTCACCTCCTTGTCCAGTCTTATCCCCTGTGGGTCAGCAGCGAGGGACATGAAGGTCAGTAGCCTGCGCAGCTCCTCTCTGCAGCTAGTGGGCAGTAACTTGAGGCACAGTTGTAAAGCCTCCAGTGCCTTGTCCAGCTTGGCATTTACTAGGTAAGTGAGAATGGAGAGCAGCAAGGAAAGGGGGAATTAGCGGAGGATGGGAGGGGGAAGAGTTGTGGACACCGGTTTAGTTGAGTTGTACGGTTCTCTTCGGCTCACTTTAACCTCTTTCAGTTCCTGTACCTGCTTGTTTGACTACATTTAAAATCCCTTAATCTTGCATAGAGATTTGAAAAATGTACACCAAAACACAAATTGATTCACTTTGACAGCCCTACAGTTTTAGTGTTTTACACGCGAGTTCAAAGATGACTTTTACACCAATTCACAAAACAAGATACTTAATTGCTCTTGTAACCCTCAAAAATAGGTCAATACTTTATTTGTTCCAGGTCTCACCCAGCAGGTCAATGATGGCTGCACAAACATTTGTCAAGTGCCCAGGGAGCAGGGGAAGCATGTCAGTATGGCTGTAGTGTTTGACCAGGATCCCATAGACAAGCAGCTTACACTGGCTCAAACCACCTGGGGAGAACACACAACTGTCATCATCACACCTTCAGCAACACTCTGTAGTAAACACAATGTTTATTCAATATAGCTTTTGTCATTTTTAATACAAACTGAATGGAAACAAGCAAAGAACGGAATGTGCCGTTTAAATAGCTGCTGGATTGAAAAATAAATAAATAAATATCGGGGACACTTGCCTTCTTCTGGAGAGATGTTGTCCACCACCATGTACTCCTGACTGTCTTCTTCCTGACGGAAGTAGTTGGGTATCGCTCTGCTCAGTTCCATGACCGACTGGTCGGGGAGCAGGTCCACACAACCCAAAGCTGCACAAAGCCACTCGTCCTCACTAAGACAGACAATGCACACACCTTCACCTTCAGAGAATCCATTTGTCATTAGTTCCTTAAATGTAACTTCATTACAAAGGGAAAACTAAAATGAGGATAAGTAGATTGAGCTAAAACAAAACTAAAGTTCAGATGACGTCCCAAATGTACTTGAATTCTCTGAAGGCCTGGAGGATCTGTCGGTCTAGGTGTTGGTCACTGTAGATGAGATCTGGGTTGCAGTGAGCCAGCGGATGTTGTGTAGTAAGGTGGGAATTTTGGTTCAGGCTGCACTGGAGCACCCCATCCAGCAGGGGGAGATCTATCAGCTTAAGCAGCCGTATGGTGGTCTGCTCCTGCCACACTTCATTCACCACTGCAAAAGCAGAGACCCGAATTTAGAATAAGGGTTTTAGATAGCAACGTACGTATTCCAGGAACCAAATATTCAAAACTCCCTGCACACACTATAAAACATACTATAACAATATAAAATTCCACATTATGTAGTCTTCAAATCCTTTGCAAGGCATGCACATCAAAAATACTTACAAGTATTACTTGGCATACCCAAAGATAAGATGTGCAGCTTACATGTTTGTGGTAACACTGTGTCAGTCTGTAGTCTACTGGGACTCATACTCAGTTTGTCAGTCTCAATTACAGCCAGGAATCTGTTGGCATCGGACAGAGTCTCTGGGTGTTTGGTGTCCCCTGGCAACTCCATGCATTTTACAGGGCTGCACAGCATAGCTGCTGCAGTACACCGTGGTTTTGGTGATTCCTGCCTACGACAAAAAAACAAGATGATGCGTACATTTATTTTTCACTTACAAAAATAATAATAAACTAATGAACAGGTAAACCAGATTATTTTCTGAAGCACTGAACCTACTCATATTTTGAAGTGGATTTGAAGTGCGTGTCCACCTGGCTTTCAATTAAACAATACAAACTTCTTAAGAGACCCTACCCATCAGTGCAGAAATACTTCTGGACTCCATGACTGAGGACGCCTCTCTCCAATTCATCAACCGAGGGAGTATGTGGGAGGAACCTGGTTAAGTTACATATTGGAGTTATTTTGTATTCCAACTATCAGGAGGCCTATCAGGAGGTAAATAGAAAACGTAATGGAGACCAGCGTGAACACCAAAGCTCTAGTCTTTTTCTTTCAGAAAATGGTATGGCAATATCTGCCAAAACAAAGCCTTTTTGAACCACCAATAGTTTGTTTGCGAATGACTCACTTGTAGAGAGCATTGCTGCAGTCATTGAACCTATCCAGGTTCTTGTCTTTTCCAAAGATTTTGGTCCCAACAGCCTCAAACACATTGCAGTCCAGCAGGGCCTGGCACACAACCACTACCTTTTCTCTTGACATAGCAGCACCTGTAGTGATGCAGAGAGGATGGTAGAAAGCAGACCTAGGTTTGAAATAAAAAATAATAAATGTATACTATATATTCTGCTCTGGAAAACTACAGCATTCCTACTACACATGTTATGTCAAAGAAATCCCCATGTATGCCATGTTTTATTGATGTAGCGTAGAGTATTGTAACGTAAGCTCATTATTTTATGTGTAGCTGTGAATTTGTAAAACATGCACAGTACACACACCTTCCAGGCCTTTGACATGGGATAGGTGGTCTGCCACAACGTCCACCGCTTCAGACCCCAAGAAACAGTCGCCATGGGACTTCAAATGGACTCGACGACGCTTCACCTTTACTGATGCCTTGAGGTGGGCTATAAGTCCACTCCAAGAAGACAAAGACTGGTAGTTCCTACAAATCCCCCCCAGAGCTGCAGGGGATATAAAAGACTCACTTTAACTTACACGTTTCATTTATTTACGTAAACCGAAGAAATGCAATATAAAGTTCTAGAAATGCAGTCAAGCAAGATTATCCTGCATGTATCTTAAGATTGTTGTAAGCTTTATGTCCTTTTTAGTGACGCCACTTTAATGTAAAATTGATCATAATGGTCTGTTTATGGATCATGTGGACACATGGCAATAGGCCTAAGTTGCAGTTATACAGACTTACCGGGGGGACGCACATATAGTTTTTCTGCAAGATTTAGAGCCGCAAGTCTCTCCTTGATCGTGGCCATGTTTCGCCCACGTCAAAGCAATTAGCTAGTTGAACGCACCCAGCTTTTATAAATTGTATTCATCAAGATAGGTGTGTGCGACTACGCCGCTAGATGGCGCCAATCAGCAAAGAACGTGCTTCTTCATTGAGTATTGAAACAAAAACGGGATGACTGACCCTCTCATTACACATCAATGTGTCTTGCTCATAGACCGTATACAAAGTCAGACTAGAAAGTGCTCGACTACTGTTATTTATTCCTATGGTCAATATTAAAAAGCTAGTTTGAATATTGTTCCACTGTGCTCTCTGTACTCTTGTATCCACCGTCGCGCGTGCAGCACATTTGATACAATATTAGAGATTTAGTTTAAGTTCGAAACGGATTTTTCTTTGTGTCTTCGTACTTCTCCAGTAATAAAATACTAAAATAGTTAGAATAATATAACGGCACAAATCACAATCATTCATCGGTGTCTGGCATGATATGACACATTTTAGTGTTAAGAAAATGGATAACACACTACTAAGCTAATCAGACATCCGTTACAACCGGCGAGGTTCACTCTGACTCATTCGACGAACACAACGCTTACCTAACTGGTTTGTAGCATTTACTAAGTATTATATTATATTTAGTCTTTTTAAATATAAGTTCCAATCTTGCACGTAAACGGTATTTAAAATGAAACTAAATTCGATTCTGAATAACTATAAGCTAGCAGGCTGTAACATACAGCCCTATAACTTAACACATTTAATAATATAATATCTCTAATTGAAAATGTCAATGGTTCAGAAATAAGTGGTTAATATCTGCTCAACTGGATCGTCGGAGATGTAAATAAAACTGACACCCTCCTCACTCACATGCACACATAGGCAAAACGTGCATACACTTGCTGTAAAGACAGACCAACACAAATTCACATATCTCCTCCCCTCTGAGCCTGGGGCCCCACTGTCCTTTTACAATAGTGTCAAAATCTAGCAGGGATCATTGAATCCCCCCTCCGTGATTGATGTCAACACAAGTTAAATGGGAGAATAAGCTCCATTCTATTAAGAGATCATTGGCTAGTGGAGACCTCCCCCTTTACCAGTCAATCACAATGTGTGTGTTTTTTTTCTGTGTGTATTCAAGCAGGCCAGGGTTGTATGTCAGTCAGATGGTGGAGATGGGACCGCCGAGATAGTAACAGGCACAGGCATAGCACCCACAGGTCAAACCAAATAACTTATATAATTTGAAAAGCAATGGGCAGAAAAATTTGTCAGAGGAGTGTTATTGTTATGACCCCTATTAGTGTCAAGGGCAGGTTCATTCGAACTTAAGATGGCTTTGGCATCAAACTAAGAAGAACCCAACTTAATGGTCATTTCAAAGCCATTAAGTGGAATTGCAGCGACTGGGAAACATTACAGGGTTTTAATGTAATAGCCTATTATTTCTGATGAAATATTATTGTGTTCGAAATTACAGGTGAGGAACTAATTATGTGCATGGAAGGTGGAAAGCGGAACATCAGTGCTTATTAAACAGCCCATTCTATTAACCTTTTCTGACATAATTATTTTGCTGTCTTGATTAACAGGGGGGGTCGAGGCCGTCCAGGACATTTGGTCAACCGGTAAACACCTCGATGGATCTCAGCGTAAACTCTGAGGGACACCCTTCCCACACCACTGTAAGTTTGTTACACAGACCTTGAAAAGCAGAAATATGAGTCATACTGTTATCATGAATTTTCTGTATGATTTTTTTTGTTTTTGACATTGGTAGGCATTGTGTGACTGGTTAACCGTGACCAATTTAAGTATAATTTGTGTGGTTTGTATGGTTTTAACATGACCAGCTATTTTGCTCAAGTCATCGTTCTCTGGCTTACCTTTATGTGTACCTCTCTAAATGGTTTGGATTGCACTGAGTAAGGACATAGTCAGCCGAATTAGATGAATTACTATTTTCCCTCCATAGATAAGACAAGGGAACTTGGAGCAGGAACTGTCTGTCTCCTATGTCCCTTCTCAGGAAAGTGGAGGAGCCTTCTCTCTTCAAGTGCTGGAGTTTAAAACCTGCCTTCTTGAGGCTGTTGAGGAGCTGCAGATTCGAAGGGTAGGATAAAATGTCCTTGGCAGTATTTGAAATAGTGTTGGGGAGCCACATTCAGAGTGATTAACAAAAAGCCCATATTGTCACGTCACTAATATCGTCAAGTCATCAAACCAATACAATTAATATATAAAATATGTTTATCATTTGTATTATTAAAACTGCATTTTTACCCTGATTATGGCCTTGGCTAATCCTGGTGATTAGAAATCTCGGTTATTACACTGCATCATATCACCTTAATATTGGGAAGAGTGCAACATTTTTGGCAAAGCCTTTGGAGACAAAGGGTTATTTCCATGGTGCAAGAGGGAACATGGTGGGGCCCAATAGTAGCATGTGAAGGCCCCTGGCCCTGTGGACAAGAGCCGGCTGGAATAGAAGCACATTGTATTATGATGAGGGTCACGCAAGCAGTTTGGTCTCTGACCAAAAAATACATGCTGAAAAAAAAAGTCTGACCAAAAAACAGAATTTTTACCCTACAGCAAACACATTCAGCCTGCCTCCCCCAGCAGGGTGTACTTAAAGTGTAGAGGAGGAAAAGTAACCATATGTCGCCATTCTCCTTTTTATTGTTATGGCCGTGTTTCCTATTGCACAAATACAACATTAAAACGTTACTCCGACAGGAGCGCATTAAGTCAGCGTGATCCTCCTCGGGCACTGCGATTATCAGAAGCAGCAGTTTGTAGTTTAGTCCTTTCTAGGGGGGAGAGGTTAGCAGGCAAAAGGATGTCCTGATGATGCCGGACATTCCCCAGCAGGTCAAATTCCAGTGTGTTTGTTTTCCTTTTTTATTTTCTGATTTGGGTGGGACCCTTTCCTTTAGTGCCAACTGCTTTTGCCAGTGGGCTTTTGTAGAAATAATAATGTGAGGAAATATTTGTTTCCAACTGTGAACATTAAATGAAGCAATAAATTATTATATATTTATATTATCAACCTCACAAATAAATGAAAAAAATCTTCTATTAGGCATCTATTCATAAAAAAGGTTTTTCAGGTATTCAATAGAATGTCTGGTGCAAATGTCTATCTTTTTTTACACTGTGTAATTAACACACAGTGTGTTTAAATACTATAGCAAGTATCAACATGCTTCTCCTACAGGATAGCAGTTATTCTTGTTTGATTCGTATTATTATTATTATTATCGGTCTATATATGACCAAAATATGGACACGGACACACATACATGCTAATTGGATTAAAAATGTAATCCAACAGTTTAAAAAGAAAAACTGCTTCATCACTTCATCCTTTTGGTAGCCGAGTAATGAGAACTTATCAAATAAACTCAACGTGCTTACCAGCTCCCACATACACATAAAAAGTCTCATGGATATAGAAAGCAATTGACTTTTACATCCCTTGGTCATAGGAAGAGGGAGGATAGGGATGGCCCTCCACAAATATCACCTCCCTTTTAATGATCCCCTTCATCTGGATGCCTCTAGAAAATATGTAGAGGCAGGAACTAGTGAAACTATCCACAAAGTCCAGTACCAACTACATATGGGTTTTCATTCGGGAGTCGTTATTGAGTGGTTACCTGTGCATCCCACTGAATAGGTAGAAGCACACCATGCTATGTTTCTGTTATGGATGGATGGGTTCAGTCATCTTTCTATGTCTTTCTGGGTCTGTGCTAGGATGCAGAGATACGCTTTGGACAACAGATCAATAAGCTGGTCTTGGAGAAGCAGGAGCTTGAGTGGCAGAAGGTAGGACTAGCTCTAGTCTAGGTTGATCAGCATACTCAGGTTTCACACTTAAACGTAGTAATCCTCGTGCTGTGAAACGTAAAATAAACTGGTCATAAACCCCTTCAGCTTTAGTAGTTATTCAGTATGCTCTTGTTTGGCAGGAAGCTTTACAACATCAGCTTGAAATAATGATGCAGCAGCACACAGAGGCCCTTGCCAGTGTTAAAAAACAGGTTGGCCCGAACTGTATTTATCTAAACCAAATGTACATTTTACATTTTGTGAATGGGTAATAACCTTGTAAATCATGTGTGGCCCTCTGTTTAAGTTTCAGGGGAAAATGAAAATCATTGAGGAGGAAAAGGTATAAATACATTTGAAATTAATCAACCATATCTTATACAGCATATCATTGGATTTGGGTATTTTCAGTCACAATTTCATAATTCACAATTTACACTTAGCTACTGTGTATTTGCTTCATTGTATTTCCATGTATGTTATGTATGTTATGTATTATCCCAATGCTCCCCATACCAATGTCTTGTTGTAGGGAATACACCAACTTAACATTCAGTCAAAAGACAATGCCATCAATGGCTTGAAAGAAGAGCTGAAGGTGCTCCAGGTACTTTTAACTCAAGGAAGTGTTGCATGCACACATTGAGCCCTTTAAGAACAAATTCTGCTTCTCTCTGCTGCTTGAGCCCCTATGTGTTTTGGTCTTGTCTTTGTCCATAATGATGTTTATTTTAATTGTCTTTTTAAAATGAGGATATTTTGATAATCTTTACAAAACAAGGAAGAAAAAGGTGCAGCTCTTAGTAGTACATATACTGTCACCATAGAGCTTACCAGCAGCTCCACCCGTAGAGCCAGGGTCCTGCTGGGTGTGAGAGGGTTGGCCCGCCACCGTCTCAGGCTGTGGGCCTCACGGTGTCAGTCTGTTGGCGGTGCGGCGGTGATATACTACCATATGCACGCTCCAATGCACTTTAACAGCCCAGCTGCCTTATTGAGACAATAGAGCAGGGCTTTGATATCCTATCTGGGAGACCCTCACGGCGGTGTTTGGTTAAATTAAGAACTGATTGTGTTCATTGTCATGACACGCTCTGGTGGATTGCCTTACGTTAAGGCTTTTAATTCTCTTTACCAATAAGTGGCCGGCCATTAAAGCCATTTAATTGCTGTCTACTTCAAGATATACAAGATTACTTAACAATGGGTATGTGACTACTCAACGTATAATAGTGCAATCTTAATATTGTCATTGATTATTTATCTCAAATAGTTTCTCAAATTATCTAGGTTTGAGGTTGTATATTAATATATGACAGTCAAATCTCCCTAATTGGCTCTTTTATAAGGTTTTGATATCTTCAGTCAGTTTAAATACATGCAAAATGTTTACAAACACAGTTGTATAGGATCTCTGTCTCCACACATTGATATACAACCTGTTGAACAGATTTGACATTGTGAATAGATACAATTCGGTTATTTAAATGTCTTCCTTTAAATTCAAAGATTAGGTTCTGCTTATGTTTTCAACGTGCATCGTGCATTTTTTTTTGACTCATAGCAACACATTTCGTATTTATGAATCGCTTGGGTTGGGGGCAAAAAAAATAACGTAACTTTGTTTTACTGCTGTTTTACAGCTGTCCTCATACAGTTTTGAGAAGAAATCAAGCGAGCTGGTAAGGAAAGGATTTTCTAATTATACAAATTGTTGACAGAGGGCAGGTGGGAGGGAAAGAAATTAAAGGGAGGAGGGCAAGGGACAGGAGGGGCGGGGGAGGCAGCTCATCAGGAGTAACAGAAAGGGGAGTGTGCGACACTTGAGCTGCCAGCGCAGCAGAGAAAATATCTCTATTAAAATATTTTATAACTGGGCCTTGCTCGGTTTACCCTTCCCTTCAAGTGCGGAAGTGGGAGTCAGAAGGAGATAGCCGAAAGGTGAGCGCGGGAGTCGGGGGATGAAAGTGAAAAAGAGTTATTAGTGAAACGAGACAGAGAGAGAGAGAGAGGAAGAGAGAGAGAGACGGAGAAAGAGAGGGAGAGAGAAAGAGAGAAAATAAAAGTACAGTTGATACAAGCCCAGAACAACATAATGGCAGTTTCAGGGGCAATCAAGTGCGCTGAGGCATGGGCTGAGTAAGTGGGGATCTCACTCACTGAAACTGTTTTCACTACTGGTGTGTGCTACCGCCCGGTTCCTCCCTTTTTTTTCGTGCTTCAAAGGAAAATTGGTAAGATTACGAGCCGGTTTATTGAACAAACTACAAAGAAAGTTTCTTTTCAAGCTAGATTTCCTCCTTTAAAGAAACAATCTGGCTCAGTTGCAACAGAGTAAGATTATTCTCCCTGTAGGTTTCTTTCAAGGTCAGTTCTACTTTTTGTAGAGAAGCCAACGTGCTATTTATTCTTATTTATTGATTTCATTATATATATGTGTTGGTATAATAGTCATAATTGCAGCTGTCCTAACGACAGACTTGGGGCTGTGGTGTGGTTTAATCCCTCATGGCTTCCCCACCTACAGGAGCAGAAGCTGGCCTTGCAGAGCAGATCAAAGGACAGCCACCTGAGCCAGCTGAGGGAGGTGGAGAAACGCTTTGGAGTTCTCTCCAGGCTGTGTGCCACCGTCAAACAGGCCCATGGCAAGCTGGAGAGCAATGGTAACTAGTGGATGGATAAATGCCTCGTCTTTAAATCGATCCTAGATCTGTTTGAGGCATCTACACATTTTTCCTTGATTATGTTTGCCACAAATCTGTGTAGTGTACCTGTTGTAGCATGTCTTTGTTATCAAAGAAAATGTCATTTGTGTTAGCAGCAGGATGAGACACATTACCAGGTACTCAAAGTCATTTTAACCCTGCTATCTGAATATGGGTTTATCTGTGTCACAGTTTGCATCAAACACATTATACAAAATACAATACACAACACTGACTTGTACTAGCTAATATTTTCTAAAATATATGATAATTATGATTATTTGTATTATAAATAAATAAGTAAATATTCCTTGTTCAGTATATATCCAAAAATGATTGTTGGTTGTTTCATACAGTTGATGAGGCCATGAGAATGAACAAGAAACTAACATCCATAAATGAAAAGCAAGAATCAACCATCAACTCCCTCATGCAGGTGTGTGAGAGAGAATACATTAGCTTCCACTCATTTATTCAGACATATATAAATGACTGATCTGAATGATCTGAATGATCTTACATGTTAGATATCATTTCCTTAAAATAACATTTTTTGAATGAGTTTTTGTCATGCCAGGAGTTGCAGGAAACAAACAGCAAGCTTATCAAGGTCCAGGTGTCGTCCATGGTCGACCCGGAGAGCAGCAGTCTCTCAGCCTTAGAGCAGCATGCAGATCAGCTGCAGCAGCGCCTGCTGATGGTAAACACACGGTAGCACCACTATGGAACAATGTCATGCAATAATGTGACATGGGAGTTCTGACAGTTTGAAGGGACACTTTTACCAGAACCACCACAGTAACACTATTACTTACCTTACTATTTATTAATAGTTATTGAGAGTTGCTTTTAACTAAAGGGACTTACAGTGAATCCAGAGACATGTCACAGCTGGGGGATAGGTATCTTGCGCCAGGAGGGCAATCTGTAGAACAATGCTAAGGCCATGTTCTACAAATCCATTACAAAAGTTGTTCCAAATAGTATCATTCTCACCAGTCTCAAACATTTTCTTTGATACTTTTTAGGAGAAAGAAAGGAACACAAAACTCATGGAGGAAAATGCAATGGAACGAGCAGACAAACAGGTGAAGAGGAAAATATATGATTGTGCCAGTAAATCAACTGTCAATCAATGCATATATTCGGTGTATAAACGATGCATCATGGTAAATGCCTTTATTTCAATTGCTTGCCAATTTTTTTTGTAACATCATCTAGAAAGACATAGTCCAGATGATTCGGCTTGAATTATTTGTGTGTGTGCGTGTGTGTGTGTATGTGTGTTTGTGTGTGTGTATGTGTGTGTGTGTGTGTGTGTGTGTGTGTGTGTGTGTGTGTGTGTGCCAGGAGCTGATGAGGTCTCTGCAGGTGGCCCAGCAGCTGTTGTTGTGCCAGACGTCAGCACTGCCCAGACTGGAGATGGAGCTCCACCTGCACACAGAGGAGTATCAGGTACTGTTTCCAAGCCCCATAGCTTAAAGCACATTATGTTGTAGCTTCATATTAGCATAGAATATACCAAAAATGTTTTGTTGTCTTAGAGAAGGGCGATAGTTAACCGCTAAATCAAATCCCTAAAAACTAACTTAATATGTAGATGGTTTAAAACCTCAAAGGTTTTTCAGAGGAATAAGATTCAAATATACATCCCAAAACGTCAACCTTTTTATATCATTGTTGATCTTATTAGAAAAATCACCATCTAGTTTTAAACCTTCCTCCCGCAAAGTTGTTTTTGCGTAACAGTTAAACCAAACACATCCATTTATTGAACTCTAACTGTCTCTATAAAACCCACAACAGGAAATGTGGTTCTATCATGCGGAACAAGGATTTTTCAGGTCCTGCTTAAATGATTACGCAGGGAATTTACACACAGACAGGAATAAATGATGGGTGTCGTTTCTTCACCATAAATGTGAAGAATAGCATTGTACATCATGCTATGCACATTAGCACACACAGCCCTGGCCACAGCTGAATCAAAGTTATTGTCTTTACTCTGGTTTACAGCCACATACTTCACTGTCCCCTTTTTCTTCTCCTCACACCCATCTCATTTTAATTCACCCATTCCTTCATTTATTAAAATCGTTATTAACGTGACACAAGCCGGTTGATTTGTATTAGCGAGTGCAAATGGTTCCGGCTGCCTCTGTCTGTGCCCTGTTTAGGACCCTCTGTTCAGGTTAGGGAAACACATAAAAATTTAGCATTGCATTAAAAATCCTCTGGGCGGTTAATTTTACGGCAGGCCCTTAAGCGGGACCACGAGGCGATGCGAGCGCAGAGCGCGGCGGCGGAACACAGGGTGGCCAGACTCAAGGAGGAGCACGCCACCAGCAAGACCGTCTGGGAGAAGGAGGTAGCGTCCTCAACACTCAGCTATCACACTGCACTATCACGCTATGACCTAAAAGTTAGTTGTTCTTGGAGGATGAAAGAGTATTTTGTGCAAACATTTTTAAACATCGGTGTAGAGTTTTTGAAGGTTGTGTTGTGCGATGCTTTGTCAGGTGAGTTTTTGTTGTGTTGTGTAACAGAGGGCTGTATTGGTGGAGAGTGTTGAGAAAGAGCAGCGGGATCATCGATCAATGAGGGACGCGTATGACCTGCTCTTTCAAAAGCAGTCAGTGCTCAGTTCACAGACGTCACTGCAAGCCCAGCACTCTCCTGGACTAGAAGTAAATATACATACTGTATGCGCACACACAGACATGTTATATCATAGAAAGGAAAAACCTCATAAGATATACACGACAAAATCAATCATAGACAGTAGGCTCATGAACTAAATATGGCCTGTCGTGTTGGTCTAACAGTGGAAAATGTCATGAGTGCATCAGAAGTATGCAGCTGTTTGTTTTTCTTCATGTAGACAGCAGAAGATGGTAAAGCCCACAATATTACTACGCCACTGTGCCGCGTAGTGGAGGAACGCGCAGGGGATGGATCTCTTCATGAATCAAGCCCTGGCTCAGAGCTGCCTTGCCTGGGCAGTGAGAGAGACTATGTCCCTTCCCAGACTGGAGACCCAGACTCTGTTGTGGTCACAGATGAGTTAGCTGCCACCAGAGCAATGAGAGGTCAGCCAGCAAAATCTAAACACAGACAGTGAAACAGACACAGAGATAAGAAAACAAGTGGTTTATTTGAGAAATGTAACGTGTATTGTATTCTGTACATCCTGCGACACCGGCAAAAAAAAGCTATTGTATGGGATCATGCTAAGTAGCTGTCTTCTTGTTGTGTTCTTTATGTTCCCGGTTCAGGACAAGAGGGCTCAAGTTACCATCCATCACTGCAACCTTTTGAATCGAGGATCCCTTACTGTCTTGTTGCCACACCGGTGGCCACCAGGAATCTTGTTGGCCAGCACACCCTTCATGGGCCAGCAGACAGCCAGACAGACAGCCTAAGCACAGAGGCACCTCATCCTCTCACACATGAATGTGATCCGGCACTGCTTGCAGATGTGATTGATAATAATGTCTGTTTGTCAGACGTGGGTCTTCTGAAAAATCTCAAAAGCTCTATATCAGGCCCTGAGAACAGGTCTGTTTATGATGACGCAGACCTTGTAAGAGACCTGCTAACTGCACCCGGGCGAGATGGAGTCAAGAGAAAACCAAGTGAGCAAGAACCCAATACTCTAGAGGCTGAGGGGACAAGGGAACATGGGGAAGGACTGACTGGTAACAAGGAAGATGGATCCAGAGATGGAGAGAGATTGACAGAGGATGCCATGGAAACCCGTCAGGGAGACGCAGTGCAAGAAGATAGAGAGGAGACAGACAAGATGAAAGCTGGACAAGAGGAGGAGAGGATGGACGTAGAAGCCAAGGGATTAGGATCATTGGCACACAGCCCAGAAACAGAGATAGGGCGTGTGACGTCAGGCGATAACGCGCAGAGAGACGGAGAGCTCAGTGATGCACTACAGGGCATTGACCCTCTGGAAAGCACTGAGCCACCACTGAGCGCCTCACAGCCCCCAACCTCTCCTCTCCCTCTGGAGGTCACCGGGATCTATGCTTACACAAGCAACCTGACGACAGATAGCGCTGCTGCAGTTACTATGGCTCTGAAAGCTGTTCAACACCACTCATGTGATGTTGAATCAGGCAGTCTTTGCACCGCTTCTGACTGGGACACCAGGTTGAAAGAGAGTGCAAACCCTTTAAATGTCCCATCAGAGCATGGGCATCAATCACTGATGTGCTGTCTTCCATTAAGTTCAACACTACCAGAGTACCCTCTGTCCGATTCTACCATGTATCAAGCATATTCAGAGACTCAAGACATAGTCAAGAATAATGTTAGTAATGTTGCTGATCATTCCAAGACCAACAAGGAGATTGGAAGTTTTGACGAATCAGAGAATGAAGAGAGTCTCGGGACCAGAGTGGTTGAAACACACCCTCCGAATAAGGAGAATAGTTATGTGGAGTCAACGTCCAAGGAGTTAAGTTCCTCTGAGAGAAGGGGTAGCCAGATCCCAGACTGGTCCACAGTTGAAGCTGATGTTAAAGATAAAACCAAACGTGAGGCATCTCCTAAAGATCTGAGTAGTGTGATCACTGTGGACCCACTTCAAGCCCTACCTGTATTGCCGTGCTCAGCGCTGCAGGACGAACACACCAAAGAGGCGAACGTCAACACAACAGCTGGAGAATTGGAGCCGCAGCAGCAAGTCGGAGAGGCTGAAGCAACACAGACAAAAGAGGTAGACGTTCCTCCGAATGATCGGATCTTAATGCCACCCGACCCTCCATGTCACGAGTCCCCACCAAAGACCCACGGCTCTGGAGATTGTTCTGTAGATGCAGAGATCCTTGACCATTCCATTCATTGCAGCAACATGAAGTACCGCTCCTCATTTGAATGGACCAGTTTTCAGACCAAAAAGGTAAGACATTTAGGTTTTTTTATCACACCGTTGCTAGTTGTTCTCGATTAATTAGTATTTTTGTGTATTTGTTTATTTTTTTGATTTGATCTTTGTATGTTTCTACCCTTACTGATGCAGGAATCCGCTAGACTTCCTCAGTGTCTTTCATCCACTGCCCTCAATGTCAACCAGAACAGAGGCAAGTTTATCTGATCCGAAATAACATTAGATTACAATTACGGTGTAAACTTTTGTACTAACGGTGTGCCAGTACGTTGCGTACCAATACTTATATATATACAGTATATATATATATATATATATATATATATGTGACTAGGTGGACTACAATGCAATTGTATGCAGACATGCAAAATATGACTATATTATGCAACTACTAATCCAAACATGCTTTAATTGATTGACTGGGCCAATGTTAACTGTCAACATATCTTCAATACTGTTAACATATTTCCGAATGAACTGCTTCATGTCCCGTTGTCTTCTCCCTGCAGTGCCTGGGACAGCAGTCCCAGCATCCAGTCTGCCCGATGCTCCCAGTGCCTCGCTGCCTCTGTTGTCTCAGAAGAGGGACCAGCACGGGGAGTGGAGGGCCATCAAACAGGCCTTCAGAGACACAGCGGCAGAAGACGCAGTAAGTCTAACCACCAGCGGGTCAGGGCTAGCTAGCAGCCTATCCAATACTCTGCAGAACACAAAAGACAAACGTCTCGCCCGCAAACATCCCACCAAACAGACTCGATGACATCGGCACATGATATGGCAGAGTACGTGTTATTCATCCACTTCATGACGAGTGACTGTGGCGGCGTAGTAAATGTACTCTTACCTCCCGAGGCAGGCCACACGTTGCTCTCTAATATGACTTGATGCTAAACAGCAGGTAATAGATACACTGTTCGGTCTTGTGTCAGCGGTCCCCAAGGAGGCAGTACTGCAGGGAATGACCTTTTAATAAGGCTGGTGTAACTTCACATGGCACTTCAGCTTTGGCTCCGGGTCCTGCAGCACTGTGACGACCACTTCCATCATACTTTACTATGTGCCAGAACGGATCAAGGGGGATGTGGGTGTATCCACTGGCATGTATGTTGCCTAGGGAGAACCACAACATATTTGTTTGAGGTAAATATAAAATCCCACAGAAGGCCACAGAAGAGAGCGACTGAGATCCCTTGTGGATAATGAAAGCAGCAATCACTGTATCATATGGTTTTGTCGTGGCTGTCCAAAATGAAATAGTGGTTACTTTGTGAAATGTGTGAGAAGCATGATGACAAATAAATCCGTAAACTCATCCCCAAATAGGTAATTGCATGTTAAAATTGCATAACAGATACGGATCTAAAAGGCAAAGCATTTCTACAATGAATTGAACCTCAGTATTGTTTATTTTAAAAGGTATCAAAGCACTTAGTCTTCATTTGAACATGGTTTGTTTAGCTAACTATTTTTGAATAACATTTGACGGTCAATTTGTTATGACGTGGAGCGAAAGTGTGGAATGAAAGGCCATATTCAACGTGTGCTCAGCAAACAGACACGTCCCATTACCACACACAGAATGGATGGGCTGTGGGCGACAAGGCTGGCTAATGAATCTTTGTTACCTCTCGACTCTCACCCACTCACTCTTTAGCCAGCTCCCTCATCACCCCTTCTCTCTCTCCCTCGCTCACTTCATCATCTATATCTCTCCTTTTCCTGCTGAATTCATCCTACTGTCCCACATTTCCCTCTCTCTCGCCCTCTTTCTTGTGTAACCTTTTCTCACTCTCTCTCTCCCTCTATCTCTATCCATCGCTCTCTATCTGTCTCCATCCCCTGCACACATACACACACTCTCTTTTGTTACCATCACCACAAAACTGTCACTGTGCGCTTTATAGGATCCAGCTGCTGGCAATTTAGGGAGACAGAAACCTGGTTGGAAAGCTTAGGAAAAGCAAATGAAGGCCCACAACGTTTTCTTTCCATGTAGCCTGAATATGAGGCAGCGGGACAGGGACTCACATCAGTCACCACCAATACTTACAAATTATAACAGATTTTCTGGTATTTTATATACTCACCGCCATTATGAATGGACACAGAGAGTTCACGGTGAGAGAAAATGTTCCCTTTTTCTTCGTTTTTCTTTCAACACTTCATTTTAAGCTCTTGTACGGATGCTTTGTATTTACTTTAATAAAGGAATACAGAGGTCCACCGTTGTTGAGTTTCCAACTGCTCCCTACTTCTGCCGAGATGGGAAGTGGATATGGGTGAGTTCCTTTTCTTTCGTTATGGTGATCATTATTAACATAGTTCAGAGGTTTTTAAAGGGTTTTCTAGGAGCTAAATCAGACCATAAACCATGTCGCCTGTCCCTTGCAGTTCCACTACGAGCCCCGCTCCCGGTCCTTGCACTGGTTCCAGCTTTGGTTCAGATTTGTTTCCTCCCAGCTCCCAGGAGAACCAACAGTCCTCTCTCCGAGCCCAGATCTCCAGGATCGAACAGTTCCTCGCGACAGACAGGCTGCGCCTGCCCAAGAGACGACGAACTGAACATTGAAATCTCATAAATGCCTGACATGGCTTACTAATTTAAACATACTGTTGTAGTTCCGTGACTAGTTGTTTTATGTGATTGTCTTTCAGATGTTCATTTATCATTTTCATTGAAAATGAAAGTACAAAGCATACGCACAATTATATATTCAAATGTTTCATAAAAAATATTGTATTTAGAATTTTTTTTTAGATTATTTATTATCATTGTTTTATCTCTTTAAATGTTTAGTGTTAAGATCTATTGTCATTTAATTACAGGTACTCAAACAAAACTGCATTTTCATAGACTTTTTTTTTAAGCGCACATTTTCTTTAAGATCAGCATTCCTGCAGTCACCGACCTCAACAAATGTTGGTCCATTTCCATGGAGGCAATGGGAAAGGTCTTTTGGCACCAGATAATAGGACTAGTGATGATTAACAACTGAAAAAGGCCTTGCATTTGTTTACAAGCTAATTAATACCAATTAACCAAATTACCAATCAGGGTTGCCCATCGCCAAGGTTTTACTGCTGCAGACTCCACTGCTGCTCATCAGGGCCATTACAACTCCAGGGGATACAATCAATTAACACAGGTCAACATAAAAATTAACAAATAGCAATTAGCACCAACCCCTAATTAACTACAATGAACAAAGATCAACCCTAATCCACATGTCCTTATGCACTTCTCGTTAACTTTATGTGCCCTGTGAGGAGGTTAAGGAGAGGAGAGAGCACATGTTCCATGGAGGCAGCTGGCGAACAGCAGACACTGACACATGTCCACCAACCAATGTGTTGCTCTGATTAGAACGGTGTAACAAATAAATCGTACACACTAACTTATACACTAAAGCCATCCCTTTTGCTTTGATGGTGTACAGCTATAATGAACCACTTTAAACCAACTAGTTATGGTAGATTGCGGCCCAAATAATTCCCTTAGTAGATTTATATTTTATTGTCATATGAATGACAACAAAAT
This sequence comes from Trisopterus minutus, assembly GCA_027122715.1. Classification (NCBI taxonomy): domain Eukaryota; kingdom Metazoa; phylum Chordata; class Actinopteri; order Gadiformes; family Gadidae; genus Trisopterus; species Trisopterus minutus. The sequence goes on along the minus strand of JAOPUD010000162.1, from coordinate 2,265,686 downwards.
GAGAACTACAGCAGAATTATTTCATTCTTTATTATTATTAGTAGGATTAAAGACAAACAAATTAACCCAGGAACCACACAACAACACGTTCCCCATAAAGTGACTGCTACTAAGCCGCACACGTCTATGGACGTTCCATTCATGTTGCAGCATGAACAACCTCTTAATGTTTGGCACAGGGCCTCCGTGAGGTCCACCTTACTGCACTTACTGGTGATGAATACGGCTGGATGTTAATGCGCTCATAAAGAACATTAGAGTGTCTCGGTGTGTCTGGATCCAGGACACCGCTGACCCTTGTCCACACAGGGAGGGAGCGGAGAAGGGCTATGGTCGGTGCTTCAGCAAAGATCGTTTTTTAAAAACTGATTTTCAGTTTCTCTCCTCCATACACTGTTTCTCTCACTCTCTCTGTATTTCTGCCCATTCCTCCCTCCTCCTTCCCTCCCTCCCTTATCCCCTGGCATCTCTCTCTCTCTCTCTCTCTCTCTCTGGCGCACACACACATACACACACACACACACACACACACACACACACACACACAGGCTGGCCTGGGTTATGAAGTGAAGCACTTTGAAACAGTCAATTACCCTCTTGCCAGGGAGGATCCCTGCTGTTAATTACTCTTCACTGTTTTATATAGAGAGAGTAAATAAGAGAGCGCTGACATTCACATTCCATCAACGAATCCCCCTGCAGTATCTGTGTACACGCGCACATGCGTATGTGTGTGTGTTTGCTCACTTAAACTGCATCCCATTACAATTATTAAAGGGGATACTGAGGCCCCTGATTTGCTTTTCCTTCTTGCGTATGTTCCAGTCACAATTTGTCTCGTCAAAGTGGAGATCTCTACACGAAACATATATGTTTGCTACAAGTTCCTTCAAACGGCTGAGTCTCTTATTACAGTCCACGGCACAATACCATTCAGAGTTCAGAGCCCCCCCCCCCCCCCCCCCCTTTTTCTTTTTCTCTTTTTGAGAGAAAAAAGTTTGAATTCGGTCCCTGATTTACTGGTTCGATTTATTGAAACACTGTACACGAGAGGGGAGTGAAACATTTTTGTTTCAGAGTCCGGTGAGCCAAACAGGCTCCTACAGCGCTAAACATTGTTGAGTATCCCTGGGGTTATGGGGGCAACGGTTTGTCACATTATACCTCTTTTGCTCAGAGGCCATCTACAGTAAATCTGCAGTGGGACCGACGTCGGCTGAGATCGGAGGCTGAGTGCAGTCCTGGCTCGACGGATCTTAAAGTGAGGCAGAGCAGCTGTCTTCCCGGAGCAGTAAAAACACTCAAATGAGCAGATTAACTCGTAGAGAGAGACGAGTCCGCCGCATGTGACCCTCAGCAGATCCGATAAATTCCTGTGTTGTTAGTTCTGCTTGTTTTATGTATGATGGATATTCTGTTGATATTCATTTTTATGAAATCATCCAAATAGTTCAAAGGGGGGGGGGGGGGGGGG
>JAOPUD010000162.1:2213498-2224107 GCA_027122715.1 Trisopterus minutus | reverse complement strand
CCGCCCCCCCCCCCCCCTCCTCTTCCTCAGCCTGATCTCCAGGATGCTCCAGAAGGACCCGGCCTGCCGCGCCACCCTCGTCGAAATCGAGGCGCACGATTGGCTGGCGGGCTTGGACGACGCCTTGCTCAGCCCCGAGGCTCCGCCCCACTGGCTCTCGGGGGCCCTGTCGGCCGCCTCCATCCGCCCGGGGCTGCCCGAGTGCGGGGACCTGCTGGCCGCCCGGCCGCCCGCCCTGCAGCCCACCCCCGGGACCTGGCAGCCCAGCCTGGGGTACCGCCGGGCCCCGCCAGAGGAGGCCCCCGCGGTCAAGACCGCCGCAGCGCTGGGGCAGATCTGTGAAGAGGAGGATGACGAGGAGGAGGAGGAGGAGGAGGAGGAGGAGGCGGAGGAGGAGGAAGGTGGGGGGTTGAGTCAGGCCCCTCCGCAGACGCCACAGGAGAGAGCTGACGTGAAGCCGGAGTCGGCGGGCCTCCTGGACCCTCGCAGCCAGGGAGGAGAGGAGCTGCAGTCAGCCAGCGCGATGGAGCAGGGAGAGGAGGAGGAGGAGGAGGAGGAGGAGGAGGTGAAGGCGGAGACGGACCAGAGGGAGACAGAGTTCGGGTCAGGGGAGCGCGGCGGGAGGCGTGTGATTTCAGACCAGCCGGTCGGCAACGGCAACGAGGCGGTCGGCTGTGCCGCCGTGGAGCCGCCCTCCTCCGAACCGCGCCGCTTCATGGGGGTCCAGTGTTGCCAGGGGGAACCGGACCCCATGACCCCCGGGTCGGCGACGACAACGGTGGTGGCGGCGGCAGCGGCGGCGGCGGCGGCGGCGGCAGAGTTGGAGGCGGAGCCCAACAACAACACCAACGCGCCGGCGCATTTCCCCCCTCAGACGAGCGGCCCCCTCTCCGCACCCCCGTCCTCCTCCCCCTCTGAGCTGAGCCTCAACGGACACGGCGCCAAGACGGCGGGGAGCACCGACGGAAGGGGCGAGAAAAAGGGGGACGTCGAGAGGGACGACTCCCTCAGGGACCAGGCCCACAATGCATCTGGGTCCGAGACGGCGGGGCGGACGGAACCCAGCAAGGCGCGCAGCATTAAGCTGAAAGACCGCTTGTTTCAGTTTCCGCTGTGCGAAAAGGCCCTGGCGTTCAACATACCCACACACAACAAGACCAAGGTGCTGCCCCTGGCCCAGTACAACTGCTGTCACGTCCTATAGGCCTGCTCTGACGGGGCCCCCCAGGAACCTGCTGGGAGACAGGGAAGCAGTCCACAAGCTATTCACTGCAGGCCTACACTGACTCAGAAGGACAAGAGCAACCGGCCATTAAAGGTGAATTGGCTGGAGGCAGAGTTTGACACAGACAGTAGAAGAAGAGGCAGCCACCACTGATACCCCCGTTAGGGGTTGAATTGCTATGAGTCATAACATTTTCTTTCTACTTACTAAGACTCAAGAGCATGGCCCCTTGAGCATGCGCACAAAAGCCCCCTGGTTGGGGCCCGAGTGCGGCGTCACAACTCACAACTTTCACAAGTTGATTGCATGCACATAGTATTACACACGCACACACACACACACACACACACACACACACACACACGGAAGTTCCCTTGTTACAGGTAGAAACACTGTGGGCACCGCGGACAACAAAACAACAACGCACACATACTAAATACATTGCTGCTGGATCCACGGTTGTGTGTTTCTGTAGTCAGCTTTCTGTTGAGTTGAGCTTATATACCGGGCAGTCATTAAATATAGAAGAGTTCCGTTCTCCATTGGCAACACTGGACCTAGGAAAGTTGGCAGACATAAGCGAGAGAAGGGTAGAGAGGGTATATAATGTAATTTTTACTGGCTGGCCACTCAGAGCCGTTTAATAAGCTACCAGTGGGTCTGTATATGGATATGGTGCCTAAAGTGCTCAATGTTCAATGTGTCACAGATTCAAGCCAATCCGTAACATTGCACCAAAAGTCACTGTAAGACTTACGTTGTATTTGCTGTTATCCCACATTCCCACTAGCAAAGAAACTAGTCAGTTTAATGTGAACATTGGGACAGCTCCACTACAGTGTATATGTGACTTTCTTTCCCTAGCCTCTGCTAGCTACAAGATAGCCTTTTTCCTTTTCCTCTGCGTGACTCACCACAAATGTACCATGTTTGGTCAATTCAGGACCTAAAGAGGTAAACGTTTTATTTCACGACTAAGGCTGTTACAATATGGTTGGTTTTTATTAATGTATATTTTTATGTCTCGAAAGGTCAATCAGGATGCGTCATTATTTTCATGATATCATATACAATACTGTAAACGTAATGGGTATGAGTATGGACGCGGATGCAGGTCTTCCATGTAATCTATTTAAGTATTCTCATAGACACTAGGAACCCTTTTAACATTATCATGAGTTTTATTTTGTAGAGGTGATATTTTGAAAGTGTTTGAACTTTGTGGTAGTTCCTAGGAGATGGTTATTCTTATTATTTCTCACGATATACCTCCTCGTGTCTCGGATGTCACCAGACATGGCTCTTTATGTAACCGTAGGACTAGCATAAAGGCAGGTTTGTAAAGAAGCTGTAATCACTTGTGTCCTACCCTTCTCTTCCCCCTCTCAATACCTCTGAGTGATTCGCGATTTTCACCATCTTCAAGTTTGACTTGTCTTGCATAGTATTTTATTATGTAGAGAACGTGTTGCACACACTTTAAAAGGCCAAAGGGTATAAAATAATAAGCTAGAAATTCTCCAAATTGAAGTCCTCCCAAAATAGCTCTTAGCTAAAAGCTATATATCTATGACTGATGGCCATTTACACAGGGTCAAAGACTATTTGTTGGTGATTTTTACTTCATGAATTATGTGTCCATGGCCCCCTGCCTCTGCAGACGGGGAAAATCACGTCCAATGAATTAAACACGTTAGTGTCAGTTGTGCAGAGAAGAGGTGGCCGTTTGTGATGTTTCTGCTCCTGTGTAAATGCAGCCCTCACTTGGCGTGCCCTATGTTCTCTCACCGAGAGATTAACCTTTTATGTATTTATTTATTAAAAATGTAAAAATAACATCCTGTGGGCTCTATGGTGATTCCGGTGTAATGGGAATACAGCGTTTATGCCTATCTATCTGTGGTCCAGTGGAAATATGAAATATTAGTTACCAGTCAGTTATAGTCTATATTTCATGAGACTCTACAGTCACATTATAAAAAGTCATCCTAGAGAGTAGCTTTAGAGCTAAGCAGAGCTGATGTCCAATCAAAGCTCAGTGAATGTCTATTGTGCATCTTTCCTGCATTCAAAAGCAGCTCTCAAGCTCTGAAAAGTAAAAATAATCTCAGCACATAATGTAGTGTAAAGAAGGTAAACTTGGTATAGTCAAGGAGAAGTAAGCCATGTTTATTGTACATTTACAAAAGCCAATGAATAGTATATATTTGGCCATCACTCTCTGTAACATTCAACAAAAGGGCGTTACTGCATAAGAGATGCATACGAGAAGTCAGGGTCAGCCTGGGTATAGAACCTGTTTCTCTTTAGTACCTTGCCCAGGAGCAGTTTGCAGATGGTTGGACCCCTAGATGTAACATGTCATTGTTAATCTCCACTCGCCACCTGTTTGACTTATATTTTATTACAATATGCCTGCAATTAATAATTAAATAACATTCATAAGTAAGTGTAACACCACCTCATTCAAGTACAGTATCTGTTTAAGGCAAACATAGCGTGAAATACTCAAAGTATAAAAATATATGGTAAAACAACACTTGACTCATAAAAAAGCAAGGCATTTCACAATTCTTTGGTTGCTCCTTGGAATCTCAAGTCCACAGCTACTGGATGTCGGTAAGATAAGGAGCCGTATCTACTTTCTTTGGGATTTCTACTTTTTTGATTTCTAGTGAAATCTATGAAAACACAATGTTGTCAAGGAAAGTGGTATGGTGAGGTGGTAAATTAGTTAATTATGAGAGTTAAGAGGATTTTAGTCACATTGATTCAAGATGACATCACACAGATAATGTGTATTTATGGACGAGCAAACCGTGATGAATCACATGAAAAAAAAAAGGTAAAACACAGCACCATTATAAATACTTTAAGGCTTCTGGAAATGACAATGCCTAGTTGTGAATCAAACAATATTATCTAAGTATGAGTCAAATGTCCTGAATGCAAAATGGCATGTTGAATTAGGTGAAGCCGTAATTCTTCTCCATTGAAACCTTTCTGCGTTGCAATTTAATGCTTGAAATGTTCTGTGGTTGAATTTTGTTTTTAAAATAACATTTTCAAACATACTATTAATCAGCAGGTAATATTCAACCCATTATTTATTTTTACACTAATTCGGGTTCAAATTCAGTCTCAACATTCACCATCCGGGTATCACTGAAATATGTTCAATTATTGTTATGTGCTTTGTTTGTAATAAATTCACCTAATTGAACATGCCATTTTGCATCGAGGACATTCTGCACTATTATACGCTCAATATCGACGAGGATCCGTCTAGACACAAGTACAGCAATGATATGAAAGCCATGCGCTTTGGACGCTGAATGAATGTACCGTCAGCGCTCTACCTTAACTCTAAAAAAAAATATATATATAGGAAAGAACCAGTATCATCAATTCGTAGTAGTTAAAGTAGTAACAGAGCACAAAGTAACAGTGGTGTCTGCTCATGGCCTCACCAGCCACCCCTACAAATCAAAACCACAGCAGATAAAAAGTCCTCTTGGTATAGAGATCCACTAAACGCCACCAGGCAAGCGTTACACAGCGGTGTCTGTGAACACTGAAGGCCTCTTGCATAATCTTCAGCTGCTCTTAAGGATCCACTTGGGACTGGTGCTCAGGCCCCGGCGCCACCAGGGGCCAAGACGCTGCAATGTCAGTCAGTTAAAATATTCCTTCCCAATAATCCTTCCCTATTGCCTCCACCCTTAGTTCAGTATCCATATTTCCTACCACATATGTCAGTCCGCCCCATCCGTCATGCTCACCCGATTGGTTGCATCTGAGTGTTTCGTTCAAGCAACTCTTTAAATCAACTGTAACTGGCCTTCCCGATAGAAGGGTGGGGTCAATTTCACTGTTTAGGTTTATTTTTTAAGTTATGTACTACAAAAAAAATGCTAATACATTGTGAGTAATTGTACCAACGATGATCCCTCCTGTGTTATCAGCAATTGAAAAATATTTGTGCCCCCCTCGGTCATTTCTGATACCCCGTGATGAGTTAATCCTGCCACTGGGTCTGTGCGTGTGCGTGTGCGTGTGCGTGTGCGTGTGAGATTTGCATGGGGTTAGCACTGAAGCACTGCTAGCTGACAGAAGAATATAATAAGGGCATATGGTCTGCTCTCCGTGAAGTCTCTGTGAAGTGATACTCAACTGGTTGCCTAGCTACGTGGGACTGGATGAGAGTGAATGCAGCACTGAAGCTCCAAACACAGGCCTGCCCAATTCTCTCCACAATCCCCTTCACTGTTTCTGTAAGGGAGGTTAGAAGGGTCAGAGAGGGAGAGGGGGAAAGAGAGAGGTCAGAGGTCAGTGGGTTTTACAATTGGTCCATCAACGGTTTGAAGGCATTATATGATGATAGATGATTATTTTGAGAGTGATGAGATAGCAGCTACAACTACCATTAGTTCTAATTGGTACTTAAAGAAAAAGTTAAATATCAGTAAGAATTGTAGCAGAGATATAATACTTAAAATCAAATGGAATCCCAATGTCATATCATTATCAATACTACACAGATGTGTGTGTGTGTGTGTGTGTGTGCGTGCGTGCGTGCGTGCGTGCGTGCGTGCGTGGGTGGGTGTGTGGGTGTGTGGGTGTGTGTGTTAACCTGCTGTCCTAAGGCCTGCATTGATTTGAACTCTTTCTGCTCTCGTTTAACCCGGATCCAGTCCGGTTCATCTGGGATCAGCTTTGCCAGCACCATCTTGATCACCATCAGAACATGCTGAACCCCACACAGACATACAGAAACACAGGCGCACAGACGCACACACACACAGACACACAGTTGTATAAATAAACGCCTTCAAAAACAAAAAGATCCCATGTCTACAAGATCGATCCTTGGGATCATTGGTTTCCAATCCCGATAAGGCAGTGCGGACCCTTCTCACGAGGCCTCTTCTCAGGACAAACACAGGGTTCCTTCATAACACGTATTTTGGCTCTGCTCTATTTATACACCAGGGCAGGGCTAGCAGACTTCTCTCCACTAGGTTAGTCGACTTCCCGTGGCCCGGTGCATCAAAGGAGCAGCCCCATGATCAGAGTTATGAGCGTCCCCTGTGTTTCTGCCACCGTGACAGCTCCGTGAGGAGGGTCTGCAGGGTGGGCCTCCGGTCGGTCCGTACCTCCATCAGGACGGCCACCAGCAGGGCATTGGTGCCCGTGACGCCGCTTTCCTGGCCCAGCTCCTGTAACCGTGGCGACAGCAGCAACAGCCAGCAGTTGGAGATGACCGACACAAAGCTCAAGACCTCAAACGCTGTCTGTGGGAGGAGAGACATCACAGAGAGACAAGGGAGAGACACACAAAAATGTTATCCGCAATATGCGTCGATTTGCAGTAAATGAAAATAAAAGAACACATGCCAAAAATGAGGCTAAAATGTTAACACTTAAACTAGTGTACACGGGAAACAGCAAAAAGAAGAAGATCACTCCTGCAATTATGCAAACATATATTCTATTCCAATCTACTAACAAAGATAATAATCCAACATTCCAACAACTAATCCAACAACTAGTGTACACGGGAAACAGCAAAAAGAAAGAAGATCACTCCTGCAATTATGCAAACATATATTCTATTCCAATCTACTAACAGAGATAATAATCCAACATCTGAAACATGGGTCTGTTCATATTCGCTTGCTGTGCTACTAAAGTGCAGGAAGAGGGGGGCTGACCTGCCAGACCCCCATGCCTGCCACGGGAGCGGAGAAGGGCTTCTTGAACAGCTTGCACATCTTGTAGGCGTCGGAGCGGATCTCCGTCAGGTTGTTGATGAGCAGCAGCACGGCGGTGAGCGGGTACACGCACGAGAACAGGCTGAAGTAGCCGAACTGCACCAGGAGCTCAATGTACTCTGCAAACAGGCCCTGCGGACAGCGCAACAGGAAGCTCTGTGATACATCGGTGCCTGTGATTCAGACGGCTGATGCATACATGGCTTTGGAAGTTATTGGACCGCACAGACACACGGACACACACCACAAATACATGTAAAATAAATATTTTGAATTTTAGTTTTACCGTTGTTTATTTTATGAGACGTTTTGGATAGATGGGTGTGTATATATTGCAGTACTTTTCGTATTTGTATTATTATTTGCATTCTGATCATGGCGATGCTGGGATTCAAATTTGCCGACCAAAGGGCTGATCTTATCCCGGCAACGCATTCCTCCCACATACACACACCCACAGGGAAATCAGGAAGGCTGCTCTGATTCCTGAACTTGTCCTCCTGGGGGTCCTCCTTCTTCTCCGCCCTCTTGGGCGCACTGAGGAAGCGGTCCACCAGGAAGGGGATCACCACCTCCGTCACCTGGTTCACCAGCTGGGTGATGATCAGCAGGGACGCCAGGCGCTGCAGGGGGCCGAGAGACACAGGCGGTAACACGGGGAGAGAGAGAGAGAGAGAGAGAGAGAGAGAGAGAGAGAGAGAAACAGAAAATGAAACGGAGAGAGAAAGACCCCTCTCTCTCTCTCATCAGCTCAACCAATACCACGGTATGGTATGGTAATATATGCATAATGGTTAAATGACGTAGCATTTACTGGACACTACCTCACGGAGAAGCTGTTGACATGGATACCTATACTAAGTGTTTTGTATTGGGATGATGTAGGATTAATAAAGTACTATCTTATCTTGAGTAGATTAGGATCTACTCAACTACTGGGTGGGTTCATCTAACCAACCCACCCAAACCAACAGGAGACTCCCCTGGCCCTACAGAGCAGGGTGTATGCTTTTACCTTGCGGAGCAGAGGCAGGTCCTGCTTGAAGAAGGCGATATGGAAGAGCACGGCGAAGTAGTTGAAGAAGGTGAACTACATCAGAATGGCGAGAACTAAGTGTTAGTCAGCCTTATCATAGACACGAGGTCGCACAGAGATAGACAGAGGAGTTTAAACCCACCACGAGGATTTTGCCTGTGAGGTGATCGTTGTAGGCCGACTCCTCCCTGTGGTTCTCTAGGAAAGATCAGATGAGCTGGATCAATGTGGGGATCTATCTGAATGAATAGCAATTGGACCGAACACTTTTTAGTTGAACCATGATAACTGTGGGTAACTATGTGCTGCTTTGCTTTGCTGCTTTTTCGGCGGGAATGTGTAACTATTCTCTAGCCTTATAGTCCACAATTTCCATTATTAATTTCTTAGTTTACATTTACATTTAGGGCATTTAGCAGACGCTTTTATCCAACGCGACTTTGATACATAAGTACATTTGTCATTTGTCATAGTTTCATTGAGCAGACACTTTTATCCAAATCCACTCAAAAGTCTGGCAGAAAACCATCAAAAATAAAGTGCTTCAACTTTTCCTTGACCCAACCCTAACCCTCCTTTCCCTCTTAATCATCCTGACATCCCCTTCCATCGCGGGTCAAATTCCATCCTCCACCTCCAATTCCGTTCACTCACTCAAGTCGAACGACCAGCCCGCCCATCTCCCGCACTCACCAAACCCGGTGAGCGCCAGCGCCACCTGCCTGTAGGCTGTCCCCAGGGCGTTGGTGTAGACGATGTGGCCCACCGACGGCAGGTAGAGCACCACGCTGGACAGCAGCGAGTCCCACTCTGCGTGGAGGCTCTGTGCCTGCGCCTCCCCCCAGTAGAAACACAGCATACCCAGCACCACCAAGCCTAGCGGGCGCAGACGGGAACGGGACACGACCAGACACGATGAGAAGCGGGGGGAAAGAGTTGAGAGGCACGCGCTTGAGTCGCGCGATGGAACCGGTCTTGAGGATCACAGTTGAGAATGGTTGAGGATTGTAGGTGAAGGGTAACAGTGTCGTTAAAGGGGCTTTAATGATGTTTAAAAAGTGCCTCATCGGAGAAGAACATCGCTCTCTGCATGTTATGTATCATGAGTGCTACCCTGGTGACATTGGATAAAGTGGAACCGATCAACACCGTGCTCCTACACACTATCTCCCTCTAGTGGCCTACCCAGGAACAGCCCCACGGTGGGCACCGACACCAGGGCCATCCGCAGCTCCCTCTGCCAGTCGGGGAAGAGCGGCTCCACGCGGCCCGTCACGGGGTTGACCCCCAGGTCGCCGTGGTAGGCGGGGCGGGGCTCCGAGAAGCGCTCGGCCAGCTGCGTGGTGCCCCAGCGGTAGGCGAGCAACGTGCTGCGACGCTTCCACATCTCTATGACGACCGTGGACCACAGCATGCTGAACACGGCCTGGATCATGTGACCGCTGACCGTCTGGGAGTCGTCGTCGGCGTCCCCGTCGCTCGCGGCGACCTTGGAGTTTGAGATGGAGTCCATTGCCTCCTTGTTTACGCTCCCTGGTGGACAAAGGGTTTCAAACAGCATCCTTCAGTTTCAGAGGAGATCCTTCATCAAGTATTGAGCGGAAACACACACCGACTTAGTCTAACATTCTGTCGATTTGTTGTTTTTTTTCGATTTGTAGGTTTTTCTTTTACGGAGGTTAAGGACGATTAAACAAAAGGGAGAGGTAGGGGAGCGTCGTACCGGAGAAGACTGTGAGGACGAGCCCCAAAATGGCGGGAGGGAGCAGAGACCAGGTGTAGAAGTCCAGGAAGCTGAAGTAGAACGCTACTGTACCCCCAAAGTACGCATGGATCATGTCTGGGATGGAGAGACAAAGACGAGAGGAGTCGTTGGAGGAAGTGAGGGATGGGGAAGTGAGGCGAGGAAGAAACTGAGAAGTTGGTCGCAGAGGTTTTTTCGGCTGTGCCTTCATTCTAAGTGAGGAAATGATCGTACAGGGAAGATGACACGTGCATTGTGCGTTTGCATGCGGTTGACTCTGTAACGTTCACACACAGACTATTCCAGTCGGTGTGTTTGTGTGAATCTCTTTGCTCAGTATGTGTCCCTTTTAATAGTTTGTGTCTGATTGTGTCAGACAGCCTGCATATGTGTGTGTGTGTGTATGTGTGTGTGTATGCGTGCATAAAACGACGTCTTTGGTCCATTCACCCAGAGGTTGAGTCAGCTGGTTCCCAGAGTACCAGGCGTCACTCAGGGCCTTGAGTTTGTCCTCGTCGTTCAGGGGGAACATGCCCTGGACCACGCCCGCCACCTTCAGCTTCTGCCCTGTGGACCACATCCTGTCACCTCGGCTTCATCAACAGGGCCACAGATCACAGTCAGTCAGCTCAGCACCCGCCACCACCGTACTGTCTCATGGTGGAGGGTTACACACACACACACACACACACACTTCCCAACGGAACACAAGCACACACACACACACACACACAAACTTCCCAGCGGAACACAAGCACGCACACACACACACACACACACACACACACACACACACACACACACACACACACACACACACACACACACAC
>JAOPUD010000162.1:2147018-2162280 GCA_027122715.1 Trisopterus minutus | reverse complement strand
GTGTGTGTGTGTGTGTGTGTGTGTGTGTGTGTGTGTGTGTGTGTGTGTGTGTGTGTGTGTGTGTGTGTCTCTCTTGATTGAAAATCGTGGTTTATATCGTAGTTCATGATGTTCATTTCTTTGATTGCAATGAGTTTACCGGCCTTTCAAATGCTTGCCCTATATTTCAGTGCAAAATGGGTGAATGATGGATGAACTGATGTAATAGAGATAGATAAGATGTTTAACCTAGCTTTAACAGGATAACTGCAAACAGAAATTTGATTTTAAATAGGCAACCAACCCAGGAAGGAAACCAAATACTGGGAATGCTGAAATGGGCAGGAGGCCATTCTCCTGCCCCTGATTCACACGTCCCTCCTCCCATAATCACCTTGAGGATCTTGACAACCACCTTTTCGTTGTTAGTGATGTTGATGGCCTCAAACACCTCACTGTATTTCCCTCTGCCCAGTTTCCTCACCAGCTGGTAGTCTTCCTGGTTGCTGCATGGGTAGAGAGAGACACAGTGAAACAGAGACTGAGAGAGCAGCAATCGTCTGCAATGGTCTTCACAAGCAATGTAAAATGCATGTGGTTTGTATACTAATATGTATGCATTGCAATTTGCTGAAAAATGAGAGTGCCATAAAGGGAATGTCTAAATGTTATTAACTATCTGTCTATGGAAGGATTAATAACATGTTCCTGGACGGTAGGCAGCAAATAAATGAATGACATTTGTGTGCAACAACATTGACATCATACTCAATACACTGACCACATTTCATAAAAGATACGCATGAGCAAATTAAACCATAACATTAAAACAGGGCTCACCTCCAACTTGGCACGTGAGCTTCATAGTCCCAGTATTCCCGGCTCTTTAGTGTGTTAACGTCTGCGTAAACACGGGACTTACTGCCAGCTGCTGGACCCGGCATGATCAGATTCTTGAGCTTAGATCGGTGTGACAGGACGGTGACTCGGGAGGTAGCGATGCCACCAAGAATTCCCCCAGTATAGGAGAGTAAACAACAAGCCTATCGCCGTATAGATAGATGATGATAGATGCTTTGCTCGTTTTTGGCAGGTCGAAAAGATTTCCTTGCTTCACACGACTATACAGAAGGAGGAAGGCCAGAATGGGATGGTACTATAGGAGAAGCCTGTATGTACGGTGGCAAATGATGCCGTGGATCACTGGCGCTTTTTCGGATTGTCAAGAGGCAAACGGAACCAGAAAGGTTCCGAACCATGAGCTGACTGATTACAGAAGGCTGATGGTGTATCTAACTGGGGGTTTCATGTAGGGACAGGGAGACGTATGGGGGTATTGAGGTAGAATGCGGGAAACGTGCCTTGTTTCGATGTAGTAAGTATACAACAATGTCATTAAAATTAACCCCGAAAAAGGGCACAGTTCAGTAGTTTCAGGGATGTACGATTAATCCAGATGCCATTGGTTAAACCCCCACCCACTCTCTGTATGGGCCTGAATGCTTAATAAAAGGGCTGGCTACGTTACCGAGTATTTCTCAAGTGGACGCTGAAATAAAAAAAAGAATCCATCGGGAGTCAGGCAACGTTATCAACCCCGTTTTTCGATTGACAGATCAACCCTCTTCACGATCGGTGGATGACGGCTGGAGAGGGGGTGGAGTACGTCAGATCGATGTTGTTAGCCAATGTAGCGACCAATGCTACCTCAGTACGAAAATGTCGCACCGAGGGGGAGCGCCCGGTGCTGTGCACCATCAGCGGATTGCGTCGCATGTGCAGCCGTACTGGAATGCACCTCCAACCCCCGGTAAGGCCCCGACAAAGGTCGGGATTTGGGGACTTTCTGCAGAGACCCCCCGGTCGACACCGCGGACGGAGCAGCGGATTGCGATTGAAAACTAAGCCACCCGGATGTGATATACGTTGCCGGGGTGAATTTGTCTTATTTCATTTGGTCCCATATCCCCATATTACAAGCGAAACAGCGCCATCATTAGTACTGGCGATGGTGCATCGATGGTTAGGAGCGGTTATATGATGGAAACCAAGGTGATCACATGCAGTAGTTTCTACTTAACTGTTGTAAATAACTGTGTCCTTTCTTCTCTGGAGGGGGGAAAATGTGTCATGTGTTATAATGCATTGTTAGTAGCTGTTTCTATGGGACGATGATATACATATTTCGTTCTGGGTCAAATAACTTAAACAAAGTAAGATGCCAAAAGTCAACAAACATTAAATCGTAGCAGACACAAGTATCTGGCATAGGGTTTTCTGAGCAGCATAAACAAAAACTATTTAGTTCAATGCTGGCCAGAACGTATGCCTACTTTGGGAACGACATTCCAAGTTTTGTTGTGAACTTCTTACAGAAGGAAACGCCATAAATATGGAAAACATCTACTGCAACACTTTACATAATTGGCAGTCGGTTACATATTGGTCCATCAGTTAATTCAAATGTAATTGTAGCAATCAGCCAATCATATTACTGCAGATATTTATCGGGATGGATATTTCAATAAAAAAACAACCAACATATGACTTTATAAATGAAAAAGTTTTATTTGTTAGTGCTGTGTAATTGAATGCTACATACATACAGATAATCTTAGCATGAATGTACACATACTGTACGTCGCCACAATGTTTTAAACTTTTTTTTCTGTTTTTTTTTTTTTTTTTTAAACTACATCATTCACATAACTAGTACAATTGGAAAAAGCTATAGGAAGGAACGGTGCTTCATGAAGGAGAGAGGTGAGGAGGGAAGGGAGGGAGTGCGCACCGGTTCCCGGGGACAGAATACAGGAGCTAAAACAGCAAGCATGCAGAGGGCAAAGGGACACCAGGGCCTCGAGGGGCCGGCTGTCGGGAGATTTGAATTAATTAAATTAAGTTAACGGGACGAAATCAAAGTTAGGGTTAGGGTGTGGTCCGAGTCCAACTTGTAGCCGCAGTCCATCAACGTGTCAAATGTTTTCGGGGGATTAAGATGAGTTTCATCTTTGTGAAAACTCATAGATATCTTAATAAATTTAAGTGGCTCTTTGTAGCCTGTGCAGATCCGTGTCATGTTACTGGTTCTACGCCTTATTCTCCTGTTGGGACCATTATGATCAACTTATTAGTGCCTGAGTTCATATGCAATACTAAAAATGAATCACTGCTGAACACTAACAAGCATCACAAAAACAAAAAAGCATAATAGGCAGGAACAATTCTTTGGTTTTGAGAATGCACGTGATGTATGGACCAATTCAATCCAGTTACTTTGTCATGCTTCTTGTATGCCAGTAGTACACACTTTTTGTGAATCTGGCCCCTAATGTCCCAATGGCGGTTAAACTTTTTGGGTACACATTGACCTTTAACATTTGAATCTGCCTATACAAGTCCAGTGCATTGTTCTTTTTGCCTATTTAACATCCCTGAAACTTCCTTCAAATGGAGCTCTGACACGGATCCACAGCCAGCCAACCCAATTGTGATCGTTTAGCTCGAGTTCAGCGCTCCCCTTTTGTTAATATAAAAAAAAAAAACAGCTACCCCGGGGCCCTGGTCTCTCCATCAAGAATATAGATTATTCATATTGTTTTAAAGAATATTAATTATGAAATTAATATAAAACACAAGTGTGAAAAACTTTTTTAAAGAAAGACACATACACAGTACTTAAACCTCCTCACTTGAATTCCAGACCTTTGCCTGGCGCGTTGTTTTAAGCCAGAATGATGAATCAAACTGCAGAGAATGCCGCCTGTCCCGAAAGTCATGGTGTCAGGTATAAGGACAGAACAAGGTAGAGGGGAGTTCTCCAAACCAGGGACGAAGAGGCACCGTAGCCTCACATTAAGGCCCAAAGAAAAATGATCGCAAATGTTGTTGGATCCCCTAACCTCCTTTTTTTTCCATTTCCTTTTTTTGGAAAATAAAATACTGCACTCAAATCAGGTTTCAATACAACACTCAAGAATAGTGTGTGTGTGTGGGGGTGTGTATGTATGTGTATTTATTTATACACATACATACATACATCCCCCTCCCCTTCCCCCCCCAACCCCCCACACACACACACACACGCACACAGTCACCCACATACGGAACAGCTAGAACAGCCCCCATTCTACATCGAACAATATGGCAGACATTTGAACCAACCGGTGAACCAAGATTCTTGAGGAACGAACTAGAATCTCATTGCATTCAAAGAAATAAACATCATGAATTACGGTATAAACCACGACAACGGACAGATCAAGCTGAGCACATGTTAAAAAAAACTATGTGAGTAAAAAAAAAAAAACATACAACAAAATATGGAGGTTTGTCTTGCAAAAAAAGGTTAGTGATAAAAAAACAAACCTCAAAAAGGGAAAATGGTTTATAGTTGTAGTCCTGACTGTACTACGTCCCCCGCACATCCCTGTATAACAGTATTTCAAATGTTTTTCTTTTTACTGCAGAAGATCTGCATCACCCTAGTAGTGCACTCTCTCGCACACTCTCATACTCACACACAGGGAACTCTTTGAGGATCCCTATTGCATACCAATACGAGACTACAAAAAAAAAAAAGCCAAAACAAAAGAATATTTGTTCAAACATCTCACACGGCTAAAAAGTAGCAGGGGTACAAAAACAGTCGTCATTGCAGAGTGGTTACTTTTCTTCTTTTTCTCTAAGAAAGACAAAAAGCGTGACACTTTCTAACTGAACTGGCAATTGTGCTCAGATGACATCTGCATTATATACACAAGCTGAGAGAGCAACCGTAAAGGACCGGCCACAGGAACGCCATCTCGATGGTGTTGATATTTTCAGAAACAGGGCAGCAGATGTCATGTCACATATTACTCGAGTCTATACAGAGGAATAGCGTTGGTGTCAACAATGACATGGGGGGGGGGGGGGGGAAGTCTTCTGTGTTTGTCTGTCTTTAGCAACAATGTCCGCCCCTCGTTGCCTCTGCCTTTCGCGCGAATGGGACTGCTGGGACAGTTTTGAAACCGGCCCATTTTGGCTGCGTGTTTGTCAAAAGTCAATGTAGTATATAGTCTGTGTCGACAGACACTGTTTGTTGGAATCATTTCACAATAACATAGGCTAAAATCACACCCACACGGTTACAAAACGTAATACAAGGACCCACAAACACTGGTCGCATGATATTCATACCGCTTTTTCTTCATACATAAAAAAGGATAAAAACTCAAACCCTGGGGAGGATTTGGTAGGAGAGTAGGGATGGGTAGGGGGAAGAAAGCTAGGATGTGTGATGTGTTGGTGTCAAAATAAGAGTATATTTTGTGTGCAGGTGTATTTACACCGAGATGGGGAAAAAACTATGAAGCAAAGTAACGGTTCAGAACTTTGTTTCTACAGGGGGAAGGGGGGGGGGTCAGTCCACATCCCAGAGACGGGTGGCAACAGCCCTGTTTCCTCTGGAGGTAGTAACAGGCAGAAGAACAGAGTGATAGAGGGAGAAAAGGAAGTTTCATTTAAAAAAAACACTCATCAGTCAAGGGCTTCTCAGGTTGGCCAGATCATAATGGGATGGACACACTAACAAAAGGTCCTGCATATTTCCCTTTAACAACCTTTACTGCCAATTAGTTATTTACAAAAGCTTTTTTTGGTTTCTGATGGGAGGTAATTGTGATTGAAGCTGATTTTACTTACTAACTGGATATATGTGCTAGAAAAGTAGTGTGGTGTAGGGATTAAATATATCTTGCCTCGCCCTGCTCTATCGCTGCAGTTTTAAATTTTTTTTGTAAATGCAAATGTATTTGGCAGTAGTCTACAGAAGGCGAATCTACAATTAACAACATTTTGTCAGTGGTTAACGATCTAAAAATGTAATGTCAATAAAGAGTCTTAGAGTGACAAGCAAAGAAAATGGGCTCCTATGGTAGAAGATTAGCAGGGACCTGATACGGAACTGAGGGAACCGTTATATAGAGAAGAGGGGGTTGCCAGGGACAACGAGTTCAAGGGCGGTACAGTACTTCCGGATGTGTTTACATACAAAAACAAAAAAGGAACATAGACAAAGACAATGCAAGCTAAATGCAAGAGGGCACTGGATATCCCCCTCCCTCGGCTGTATGCTGCACTGTGTGATCCTGCAGGGAGCCCAGGTCACTGTAACGTTCTCCGCACCAAACACACTTGAACTGGCCCTCACGGGAGTGAGTGGCCTGATGCTTGGTCATGTGCTCCCGCTGCTTAAATCCCTTGTTGCAGTTGGCACACTTGTAGGGCTTCTCCCCGGTGTGTATGCGGCGGTGGCGGTTCAGGTCAGACACGTACTTGAAGCGCCGCTCACATTCCGGACACTTGAGGGGCTTCTCGCGCGACGGGTCACACCGGTGCTGGACAAAGTCGGAGGAGGAGAGGAAGCGGCGGTCGCAGAGGGAGCACTTCAGGGGCTTCTCCTGGCAGTGGGAGTTTTGGTGGCGCTGCAGCGTGGAACTCTTCTTATAGCCCTTCCCGCACACGTCACACTTGTAGGGCTTGTCCGGGGAGGCCGACGAAGGCTCGCCACACTTGTGCCGCAGCAGCTCTCCCGACTGGCTGAACTCCTTCTGGCAGGAGGCGCACTTGAACAGGTTGTCCATGCCGTGCACATGCTGGTGGTAGAGCAGGTGGGAGGGCTGCATGAAGCCCTTGTCACACAGGTTGCATTTGAAGGGCCGGACGGTGGGGTCCTTGTGGGTGCGCCGGTGGCGCACCAATGCGTACTGCTGCTTAAAGCTCATCTGGCACTCGTCACAGTGGAAAGGCCGCTCCTCCGAATGCGCGCGCTCATGCTGTCGCAGGTCGGACGGGCGCTTGAACCCCTTGCCGCAGGTGGCGCAGCGGAAGGGGCGAGCGCCTTGCGGGTGGCAGGGGTGGTGGAGGAGCTCCGACGACTCTTTAAAGTGCAGCTCGCACAGGTTGCATTTGAACAAATGCTCTCCGGAATGGGCGTACATGTGGCGCACTAGGTGGGAGCGATGCTTGAAGCTTTTCTCGCACACGGCGCACTTGAAGGGCCGCTCGTTGCTGTGCGTGCGCTGGTGGTGGGCCAGGTGCGACGACTGGCTGAAGGCCTTGTCGCAGGTGTCACACTTGAAGGGCTTCTCGCCCGTGTGCACGCGCTCGTGGCGGGTGAGCTCCGACAGATGCTTGAAGCCCTTCTGGCAGACAGAGCACTTGTAGGGCCTATCCCGTGCCGAGGGAAATGGCAAAATGGATGAACTACTGCTGGCAGATGCCCGATTACCGTGTGTATGATGGGAAGAGCCTGAGGTGGTGGGCGTTGGGTTGCCGGAAGTACCAGGCCGGTATGTCTTCTCGCAGATCGAGCACTTCATTGGGTTAGTGCTGTTATGGGAGGTGTGGTGCTGGGCCAGAGAGGTTAGCAGGGAGAAGCCCATCTTGCAGACACCACATACAAAGGGTTTCTGCTCCACTTGCACACACTGGTGCTCCAGGAGGTCTGTGGCCTGGTGGAAAATCTTCATGCATTGGGTGCACTGGAACGACCTGTCCTGACTGACCATGCATTGGTGCTCATGAGGGTTTGCGAGATGGGAGATATCGTGCCCACAGGCCCCACATTTGTGGCCTCCTTCGTTGCCTACCTGCAGGGTGGGCTGCTGGGCCTGGGCCGGGTGTTGTTGCTGACTGTGCTGCCCTCCTCCATGGCCACCGTGCTGCTGGCTGTGCTGGCCATGCTGCAGAGCTGGAGGGTCAGGCTGGAGAACAATGCCGTACACGGCACAGCCCAGAGCGTTCTCAGCGCCTGGAGGGATGGCATGGACGACTGGAGGGGGAGCAACGGCATGTTGCTGCCAGGCCTCTGTCATACGGGCCCGTGTGTAGGGATTCAGCTTGCCGGTTGTTGGGACCCAACTAGGGTGTGAATAAGACAGTTTGGACAGATTGACGGCTGCAGGTTGTGAGAAATTAAATGGGAAAGTTTTCACTGTTCACCAAACAGCACTAGGGTACTGGAAAAGGT
The DNA here is from genome assembly GCA_027122715.1 of Trisopterus minutus. NCBI lineage: Eukaryota > Metazoa > Chordata > Actinopteri > Gadiformes > Gadidae > Trisopterus > Trisopterus minutus. The sequence continues at coordinate 2,154,287 of JAOPUD010000162.1, read as the reverse complement.
AGATGTTGACCACGTTGCAATTTATTTCTGTAACTGTACAGAGGGCCGGATGAAACAGTCCAGAGATCCTGGCTATCCTAATGAAGATACAAATCCAACTCTCATGCGTCTTCAAAAGAAACCTGTATGGAAAAAACAAACAGCGTAAGTTTAGCAAGTAGTTTTGTACAGTGGTACTACTATATATATAGATATATATATATAAATAAACATACACTATAGCATAAGTCACTATTTTATGCCAGAGCTTTTAATGCTGGTCAAATAGACCAAAGGGCAGTCATAATTCCTTAATGTGTATAAATGACACACACACACACACACACACACACAGCTAAATAACCAATGACATTTAAACCCTGTAGGAATAGAAGGTCCTGAAACCGAGGGCATATCTTAAACTTCCCGTGTGCGCAACCAAAAAGGCGGGTAAAGCGAGCGACTACCCTTTCATATTATCCTTCGGAATCCACATCTCCTTTTTGCATGCGTACCAATTAAATGTGACTTTTTCAATGACCCGCCGCTGCATTGGCCAATTAAAATCACAAAACATAATCGTATCTCACACAACAACAATACTTCACACGCTAATCAGTAGCATCTACAAAAGCACAATTAATTATTCTAATATTCGATCAGCGACATAGTAGTCCGTTCCACCCCTTTCGGCGCAAAAAAATAAATATGTTCAATCATTCGGGTGGAAAAGTGGGAGGCATCATAAACGCATCTCCGTTCTTTAGACAGAAGCAGGCGTTCATTGTAACCAGGTAGGGCTAACGGCTAGCCTAGCCTCGCTAACATCAGTCCGGCACAGAAAATAGCTATCGTTAGCATGCTAGCAAGGTGCAAACCAGAGTTACTGCTTTGTGGAATCTATCGGCGTGTTAAAATATTCGGATAGGAATCCTCATTTCATACAAGTCCATACTTCCACACTGCCCTTTTGTGTTTATTTACATTAGTATTGTGCCAGTAGTCGTGGCTTCGTCGTTGATAACTAGGCCCCAAAAAACCTACCTTCTTCACATCCGCAGACGATCCTCCGATGCTCTCTTGTTTGAACACTGGCTCCAGGGGCGATTTTTTTCCCCGAGATTTTGGTCAATAAAATCGGTGTGGCTCCCATTCGATACTCCAACTACCCGCACAAACACTACACACGTACTCGTCTGCGTAATTTACAGCTAAGCCATTATTATTGTTGTGAAAAAGAGAACAATTTTTAACAAATCGCTAGCTGGCTATCGGCTAGCTTGTGAGATCCTGCCCGAGCACGGGAACATGAATATCCGAAGAGCTAATTGGCATGCTCACAAACACACCCGGAACCCTGCCATCGAGAAGTTATCGGGTGGCCTGCGAGGGGCGACCAGTGCTCACAGAAAGTATATTTATTGATCGCAACAAAAACGTGTATCAACATTGCCGTGGGTAATTACGTGTGACGTATTGTTTATACTCGCGAGAAAGTAAATTGAATTTACTTGGAACTCGATCGCTAACTAATAAGCGAAACATCAACATGTAAAATAAATGAAAACAATTTATCGGTTTGGGGTCATTTGATATCAAATGGAAAAACAATATTGGGTTTACTATGAAGTTAACAGAAAATGTAAACATTTAATAATTTGAACGCAGTGCTGAAGCGGAACCATGGAGCGGAACCTATTAACGCAGCATTATGTTTCACCGGGGCGAACGACGGCAGCTTGTTTACATCTCACGTAGGAAATGCATAACGCACGCTACTGATGGTACAACATTTTCCCAAAAAGGAATTTCATCATCCGCGTTTTCATTTGCTAGTTGTATTGTCTTTTAGCAACCGTGTTTGAGAAACACACTGGCATACGCTATCGTTAAAGCTAATAAAAAACTGTAAATCATAAGTGAATTCTTAACAATGCTGGTTGGCTATAGCAGTAGCTCGGACGAGGAGGTTGTGAATGCAAGTGAATTAACAGATTCGCCTGGTAAACGCAGAACACGCCCAGGGTCCTTTGAAGAGGATAGTCATGATCGATCGGAGAATAAAAAAATTAGAATCGAACAGCATGGGCCAAAAACAAGGTGTGTCCATATCAAGCAGACAACACATACTATGTGTAGAGGCCATTTGTTATAACATTTTCATTGTTATCTTCTGAATTTGTCAGACTGCCCGTCCCCGGCTGTCTGTTGGCCATGTTTCCAGAGGAAGAGGAGCCAGATAATGACACGTCCCTTCATGATGGACGTATCCGTTCATTTAAGCACGAGAGAGGAAACTGGGCCACCTATGTATATTTTCCATGTAAGATCACACACATACACGTTCCATAGTCTCTGGATAATTATGTTAATAACTGGCCAATACAGATGCTTCCATTATTCCACAGCAGACAATGTTAATGCGATTAAATGAAATCATTTCATTCGTTTCATTTGTACAACTTTGCAGTTGTTTGTGTCTGCCCCCTACCAATACACCATCGGGGCTGTCATGTTATTTATATACTATTGACTTCTGCACACCACTCTCATCTCGGTAGACCTCCCAGACGAGGACTTTGTGGAGCTGCTGGAGGAGCTGCTGGAGGTGGCAGGGACCCACGGAGTACTGCTGACCCAGCAGAGGGAGTTCCATCTCACCGTGTCTCAGACAGTGGTGCTGAAGCACCACTGGATCCAGCCCTTCACACAGAGCCTAAAGGCCGGCCTGACCAGCTGCAAAAGGTTAGGGGGGGGGGTGTTGTTTTCTGTCCGTCATAGCAAACGCTTTGAAACACTAAGAACAAAAAAAAATGAATAGATGTGGAACCTGATGTACCCTTAAGTACAGCTCTTCTGGACTGTCGTTGAGTGTTGGCTAGGTAAACCAAATTGGTATGGACCAATATTCTGCCTTTAACAAAAGTTAAATGGTCAAAGGTTACCAAAATATTATGACTGGGTCAATTTGTAGGAGACCTGTACCAATTATAAAGTAATAAACATGAATGTTAATGGGATACTAGAACATGCAAGTATTTTAAAATGTATGATTGGCAGTTGATTATTCTCATTTTCGGGGACAGCAAGGGGTTAGCAATGAGATAAGGGTATGGTGATGAAAGAGGGGCTGTAATCATCCAAATAAAGCAATGCCATCTGTTGTAGATTATTCAGGAATGTGTCTCACTTGTTAGGAATTGATTGATGGGGTCTCTGTTTGCCAGGTTTGTTTGCACAGCAGGATCACTCAGGGTCTACAGTAACGCTGAGAGAACCAGGTAAAATTAACAACTGTAGTGACTCCTTTAGTTCCTAATCAGCAGGCTTATATTCTCATGCTATAATTTTTTTTAATTTTTTACTTTGGCTCTTAGTTGTGCAGTGGTCCTTGTCTTTTTGTTTGCCCATGTGTTGCCCTGTCTTTGTTATTGTTGATGGAGCCTGTGTGTGACCCCTACAGGACATTTTTGGGATTGGAAGTGTCTGCTGGACATGCTCAATTGGCAGAGATTATGAAAATGGTGGATAAAACTATGATAGAATTTCGCCTTGACACATTCTATAAGGTAATTGCTTGTGACTTTTCCGGAACATTGTGAATCTATGGAGATAAACCGGTAGTAAGACAGCAAAACTTTATTTAAACCACGTTATATAGTTTTTCTTTTTTCCCTCTTCTCTAGGATCCATCGTTTCACGTGAGTTTAGCCTGGTGCGTTGGAGACTTCACAGCCCAGGTGAAAGATTGCATTCAGGAATTACAGGTATTGTGATCAGGAACCGAAACGTTCACACAGCCTTGGGCAAAAGTGTTGGGTTGATCAAGTGCTTCTGGTTTCAGCTCAAAGACGTTCATGTCCATTTACTGACATGAATGTGGTAAGAAAACAAAGATTGTATAGATTGCTAGATTTGTTTTTTGGCATGCATTTCCAAGGCATTAATAGTGCTTCCCTTGGCAAATTGAAGGTTAATGTATACAGATCTTTAACATTTGACGATAGAAACAACTTCTTGATCCATCGTCGATATAAACTAACCCATGCATACATCTTACATGTAGATTAAAAGCTTCTAAATTATTTGTGTCCCTTATTTACTTATTTTTAAAGGGTCTGATTGACCACCATGATGAGGGTCCGTTCCTGCTGACGTTGGACTGTCAGGAGCTGCGCTGCAGGGCAGGAAATAAGACCTTCAGCTTTCCTCTGGAGTCCTGAAAACCTGATCTTTTAACAGGGGAGAACACCAGCGGTATGACGAACAGAGATGAGCCAATGATGAGCCAATGATGAGCCATGATGTTTTCAAATGTAAAGTAAACAATGTCAAGAGATAATTGTTAAAAGGCTCCGGACTTATTCCACGGACCTTAGCGTAGCACTCGAAGACATTGGTTGTTCTAGCGGCCACTAAAAAGTGGTGATGTGGTTATTGAAAAATATTAACCTACCTATTTTTAGCAAATCACATACTGTATATACATCCCAGCTAAATGTAATATCTATCAACGAAGTCCGGAAAGCCTAACATGTCAATGAAACACATGATATATTTTTATAAGGTGTAAATAAAGATTTAAGAGTCAGTAAATTTTTAATTTACAATCTCTATAGAAGCCACAAGTATCACTACTTATTTGGAGGTTAATATAAACTTCTTTGATCCTCAAATGCTAAATGTACAAACATTGAATTTTGAAAAGTACACAATAGTGATTGATTATAGTACATAAACATGTCAATGTTTAATTTACAATCTTTATAGAAGCCACAAGTATCACTACATATTTGGAGGTGCACATGGTGTTAATATAAACTTCTGTGATCCTCAAATGCGAAATGTACAAACATTGAATTTTGAAAAGTACACAACGGTGATTGATTATAGTACATAAACATGTCAACCAAAGGGCTACAAGTTCTCCATTACTCTGCCACAATAACTCATACATCATTAGTCCATGAGCAGTATGCTTCTGTGATATTTGGCTTCGTGTTTTTGGTGTACAGGTTGAGCACATACAACAAAGTGTGTTGAGAATGAACTAGGAGCAGGAGTTTGGCACACCAAAAATTAGCTTTTAGGCAGTACTTTGTAAAAAATAAAATTAGCAGACAGAAAATTGGGATTCACATGAATATCAACAATATGCACAATTAAACAAAAGCAAAAAAAAGTTACTAGTCAATTGAAGAAAACTATTTTGAGGTAATGTTTTGAACCAGAAAGATAACTAAGCAACTAATTTAAAAGTACATATTTTTTTAAATGTTTAAATGTATTCCCGTAGGTGCTATTATAATAGCACGTATATTCGGCATTCAGATCTTAATATATTTGTTTGAAAAAAGTAATTGGCTAACTGTAAAATAACAATACATTTTGACTTTGACTTAATTAGAATAAAACTTCATTTACAATGTTCTAAAATCGACTGCACGGGACAGCAAGGCTAAACGCAATGTGTGTTTGAACAATCTAAAAAGTGGCCTTTTAAGCCAGCACGGGTTAAAAGTAGTAACAGTGTACGGTTATGTATAAGAATTCCTAACTGGGCTTCACGGGGTGCACAGCAGGGTCTTGATGTAGGCCACGGTGGTGTAGTTGAGCAGCATGTTGACGTGCTCGTTCCCGGGCAGCTCCAGCAGCTTGACCGGCTGACGCTGCTGTCCCACCCAGCGGCTGCACTGGGTGGCGCTCTGCCGGTTGACCGTGCCGTCCCCGTCGCCCGTCACCACCTCCACCGGCTCCGCGTTGGGGAACTTCTCGGAGTAGCGGAAGGTCTCGGGCGTGGGCACGCCGCTGCCGTACAGGCAGTGGACGGCCACCCCGGGCGGGGCCAGGTCCGAGACCAGCGGCTCTGTGTCCTGGCGTATCTGCCAGCCCTCGGCGAAACCCACGTCCGAGAAGAAGCGCTTGTAGTCCGCCACGGTGTAGTTGAAGGTGGGAGTCTGGACGAGGACCTGGGGGTGGTGGTGGTTTGTTTTGGGGGAGAGGGTAGAGAGGAAAAATTATAAGGCTTTTTCCTAGGCGGAAGACGTTGGGTTACTTTGTGCTGTTGGCTGTTAGAGCTCATTTAATTAAATCGGCACATAAGGTTTTGATTGCTCCACAAGCTTGCTCCTAAGGAACCCAATGTTGTTGTTTTTTTGACTGTCAAGATTGCCCAGATCTCATAGGTGGAAGTTCTAGAGCGTATTACACAAAGTGGTGAGCATAGACCAACGGAAAAAGTCGTACCTGGTTTTTGGCCCAGGTGTTGGCGTAAGGGAAGAGCCATGTGGTGGTGATGGCACTGCGCTGTTGGGAACGCATTTTCAAGGGGCTGATGACGGGAATATGGTCGTTGTCACCTGCACGATACATCTTTCAATCAATATTCACACTCGCTTTTGACATTTAAAACGGCTGTAGGTACAATTTATCATTTAATTTTTTCAATTTTTGGTGTAATTTAAAAATGGCATAGTCATAGTCATAGTATTGGTGAGTGAGCTGGTGTTTTTTTGTCTCACCTGAGGTTATAACCCGCAATGTCTTGGCCACGCCGGCCCAGGGGGCTCCCAGGGCCACGAAAGACTTGATGTAGCGGTCCTTCCAGGCCTGGGGCTGGTGATTGAGGAAGTACAGGGTGTACATGTTGCCCATGCTGTGAGCAATCAGTACCACAGGCCCCCCAGCCTTCTCCGCCATCTCCTCGATCATCTGCTGCAGCGCCAGGAAGTACGCCTTGTTTTCATCTTAGGGACGGATGGGGAGATAGAGAGAGATGAATGTCATGAGCATTGAACAGACTTCAAGGGAAAACGAATGGTTCGAGCAGAACGTATGTGCGTGTGTGTTTGTGTTTACTGGGTGCTTTTCTCCAGTCGTAGGGAGCCCCTCTGACGTCATCATCTCTGGTGTAACCCCACTCCACAAATGCCTGTACTAAGCTGAAGAAATATATGCCTACACAAGACAACACAAACAAATACACAACAAGCATTAATACATTTAATATAAGACCAAAAGTACACAAAGTACAAAGTAAACAGTAAAACGCAAGACCAGATTTGTGGTATCACAGTCTGTGTGTCTTACCCAGGCTACTTTTGCTGGGGTCCAGGTACTCCACTGAAAAAGTCTTTCCGAACCCAGGGACTCGTATGTTCACGCCGGGCGGAGCCGAGGTGGAGTGGGTTGTTGTGTTGTAGATCAGCCTGTGATGTGCGCACACACACACACACACACACACACACACACACACACACACACACACACACACACACACACACACACACA
>JAOPUD010000162.1:2117654-2127831 GCA_027122715.1 Trisopterus minutus | reverse complement strand
TGTGTGTGTGTGTGTGTGTGTGTGTGTTTGTGTGTGTGTGTGTGTGTGTGTGTGTGTGTGTGTGTGTGTGTGTGTGCAGACACAAGGAAATCGGTCCCCAAAAGCACCAGGCCCTTAAAGAGAAGCTCAGTCGAGACCCTCGATTGGCTCCTCACCTGTGAGCCAATGGGAGACTGAGGGGCCGGGGCCCAATGCTGAGATGGATGCGGTGGAAGTGAAAGACACGGAACCCCCATCCTGTTATGTAGAAAACACTGGACAAATATCACATGAACAACCCCTGATTCAGTCCCCCTGTACGTCTAATAGAGAAATAAAAAACAGGGGGGAATTAACTCTATTTGTTTTGGGGCTTTTTTTTGCCTTTATGGACAAGAGAGTGAAGATGGACAGGATAGAAGGATTTGCAGGGTGAGCCACCAAGCCACAGCCAGGGGTTCTGAATTGTATTATAATATTGAAATTAGTTCTTCTGATATGGGATCAAATAAGCAGAATATTTCAGAGAGCCTTATAATAAAAACAAAAGGGGTTATTTACTCATACCGTTTACCGGTTACATAGTAGAATCGACAGCTGAAGTGCAGATACTGCATGTATAGTCGTTGGAATATTTATTCCCTAAATTCCCTAAATCTAAGAGGGTTATAGGTCAGTGACCAAACTTCCAGAAGCTCAAAATGTGAAATTCAAGTCAAGTCAAAATAACTAGGTAGGCCTAATGCATATGACATGCAAAATAGAATTAACTGTAAGTATGTAAATCGACATAAATCATACATTTAAGAAAAAAAATATATACAATAGTATATATTTTAAGTTACTATGTATGAGATAATGATTTGGTACATGCATATATATATAGTCATATACATAGAAGCTACAAACATACAGAGGTAAACTATATTCTGCCCCTCATGTGGTTCATTTCGTCGCAGCCCCTATACGTGGCGCTGCAGGGTTACTAGCGCCTCCCTGTTACCAAGAACCCTCTATTTTGTTAGCATAGCCGCTAGCCAACAACCCGGTGTTCTCCTGGCGCTACTTCTGACTCGCCGATCAACATGGTACAACTCGTGGGTTCTCTTCGAAAAGAGCTCGCAGAGTCCTTGTCCACCTGTAAGGTGTTGGTGGTCGGGGCGGGAGGCATCGGCTGTGAACTGTTGAAGAACCTCGTTCTCACAGGCTTCAAGAACATTGAAGTGGTGGGTAACCTTTTGTGTTTTGTGGGCTAGCAAGCTAACGCGCCATGTCTTTGTGCAGAGCCCCGGTGCAAGGAGGCCGTACCTTATAACTTATAAGATGCTTCATCGGTTAAGGAGTAAACTCGTGTACCCCCCAACACATTGCAGAGACGGGACGCTTGTATAAACCGATTTCCATCGTGTTGTGCGCCGCTTTACCATACCGGTAGTAGTTTTCTTAAACACAATAGCTAGCTAGCTGGCCAATGGCAGACGTCAACACGGATGTAATAACGTGATATTTGAATATCTCTTTCAACGAATCATGCAGTGCATAATTGGGTACTACGGAGGCCTCACTCTGCTTATTATTGCCCTCGTCTAACTTACTGGCATATACTGTTTACTGTATGCATGTATTAACCCATTAATGCAATGTGTTCTGAAGTGTTTCCCAAAAGCGAACGTGCATGTATTTATTTGAAACCAGGGACAATCAATATTGGCTATTTTTTGTTATTCTACCGAATGTCTAAATTGTATTGTTTCTATTGTTTCTCTTGTTTTCTATCTTGAAGATTGATTTGGACATTATTGATGTCAGCAACCTCAATCGGCAGTTCTTGTTTCAGAAGAAGCATGTTGGGAAGTCTAAAGCACAGGTATGTATCATTGTTAAAAACAAAAATGGAGATGGTTTATTTTTTCTTTATTTGAAAGTATGTCTGTACTAGCAGAAAAAGACATGAATTACAACCTTTCTGATCTATTTATGTTACAGGTGGCCAAAGAGAGCGTACTTCAGTTCTGTCCAACAGCAAACATTACTGCCTACCATGACAGTATCATGAAGTATGTCAAACAAAAATATCAACATGTATGAAACGGAACAGTGAACATAATTTGGGATTTCCCATAACAAAATATGCCTGTTTTGCGTTGCAGCCCTGATTACAACGTGGAGTTTTTCCGGAACTTCGTGCTGGTGATGAATGCTTTGGACAACAGAGGTAGGAGCTCTTCTCAGCGGCTCTAGCGGTAATCAAGACTGCTCACATATGCTGTTAAAGTTGTAGATGGGAGATTATAACATAACATCATCAACACTTGTCTCTTCCCAGCTGCTCGTAACCATGTCAATAGAATGTGCTTGGCGGCTGACATCCCTCTGATTGAGAGTGGCACCGCTGGCTACCTTGGACAGGTCACAGTCATCATGAAGGTAATACATTGGGGTTGGAGTTAGATACCGCCTTTATGCCTTTAGTTTATATAGTGAGCGCATATCTGCAGTTAGGACCATTTACAGGTTCTTACAAAGAAACCATTGTGACCAATATGAAGATGACCACTATTCTGCTTTGCGAAGAATTGTACCTTTTTGTTGCCTTTTCTGGCATGTGTTTGGTATGTTGTTGTTTTTTTAAATCATAATCATGGTGTTATCACAGGGACTTACTGAGTGCTACGAGTGCCAGCCGAAACCAACCCAGAAGACCTTCCCTGGCTGCACCATTAGAAACACCCCATCTGAGCCCATCCATTGCATTGTCTGGGCCAAGTACCTCTTCAAGTAAGAACACCTCGTTCCTGGCCTCATATTTGGAGAGACGTATGTCTAGAAAGCCTTCCTAATCAATTGATTAATAATAAACATAATGCCTATGATAACGAATGCAGTTTGCAAATGTCATGCTCTTTCCTTAAACGTTAGTTGATCACTTTAACAATCAAATTCCTAATAGCGATGAATCATTAGTTATTAACATCCAATATCAATGAACTATGGCTCTACATATGTGTAGTAGAGCCTGTTAAAAGATGGGCCACTTGTACCAAAACCTTTGCTGGACCTCCCTTCTTAAACTTATGTTATTTTCCTTTGGCGACCGCAGTCAGCTCTTCGGCGAGGAGGACGCGGACCAGGAAGTCTCTCCTGACACGGCCGATCCTGAGGCTTCATGTGAGTCCATTGTGAACTTCTACATGTACAGTCTACCCCAGGTCCTCAGCACCTATAATCACCCGGCGCTCTCAGTGAGGCTTGTCGACACGGGACCAACCGTCTCTCTTATGTCCTCTGTCCAGGGAACCCTGCCGAGACAGAGGCTCGGGCCATGGCCTCCGAGACGGACGGGGACATCAAGCGTGTCTCCACCAAGGAATGGGCGCGCTCCACGGGCTACGACCCCGCCAAACTCTTTAACAAGGTGCGAGAGAGCTGCGTTTCCCCCGTTGCAAAAAAAAATAAAATCTTAACAAAGCACGGTTGACCAGGAAACAAGGCAACCCATTTATTTATCTTTTATACTCTGTTATTTCTTTGCCAATATTTTGTGCACTTTTGTCTCCAGCTCTTTAAAGATGACATCATGTACCTGCTGACCATGGACAAGTTATGGAAGAAGAGGAAAGCCCCTCTCCCCCTGGACTGGCATCAACTGGAAAGCCAAGGTAGCTGCTGATCATTGGTAGCCTTTAGCTGTTGTAGTGCTCTTCTCCACAGATCAACAGTTGCCTGGAGTCGAGTTTTGCTTTTTTCTCTTAATGAACTGTCAATAATGGGACCATGGGCCAGATATGTTTAGCATTGGGGTTAGTGAATGGTCAGACCGTCGGTCTCCGCCCGCCTATAGACCACTATGGGATTTGGTTTGAACCGGTTTGTCTCACCACAAGGTATAGCCAAACAAATTCTGTGGTCACAGGTGGACCGTTTGGGCAGGTCGTTGAAATGCATAGCTACTGAATGTTGTTTTGGCTTTTCCAACGTGTGTGTGTGTGTGTGTGTGTGTCCATCTCCCCAGTGTGCCCCCAGGGGGATGTCAAGACCGTGGGTCTGAAGGACCAGCAGGTGCTGGGCGTGTGGGGCTACTGCCAGCTGTTCCAGAACAGCATCGAGACTCTGCGCTCCGAGCTGCAGGACAAGGGAGACGGGGCTGAGCTGGTCTGGGACAAGGTGAGGTGACGGTCTGCTGCATTTTACACATGAGCATGTTGAGCAGGTTGCTGGGCAGGTTTGAAGCCCAACAGTTGATGAGCACAATTGATTAGATTTCAGCTTATTTCTTAACTGTTCGTATAGACTCTGCGTTGTGTTTTTTTCTCAATTGTAGTAGTAATTCTTGAAGTGGAAATCAAGGAAGCTTGACAGGTGGATCAGAGGGTCGAATAGATGGTTTATTCCAGGGTGTAATACAGCGAGATACAGACTTGGGTTGAATTATCTATAGTGTAGGTGGTGAGGAGTGTTCTCCTGACTTGCTCCTTGGCTGTCGATTCCCTCTTCTCACGGAACCGAAGGTTTGGGGCGATTATTATAATAGAAAACGTAAATAACAGTCAAGAACAGGTGCAGTCTCCCCCTGGGAAAAGGTAGATGGCCCTGGCTATGCCCCAGACGATCAGGTCAATTCGTTCTTGTTGGAACATAACAATTGGAGAATGTTGGAAATAACACCTTGTTTCAGTAGTAGAGGCACTGGTCTGTTCATAGACTGTGAATGTGAAGACAGAGAGACACTAAAATACTCAATAAAAATACCAATATTCTACATTTTCCATATTTCATAATTTCATTATTTATTCTCTAACTTATCCAGTCGTTATCGAACGTGCCTATGACGAATAATCTTGAAACTAATTTATGAAAAATGTGGGACGGATTCAAATAGCAATCTATGGTTAAATGAATCACTATAAGACAACGAATGGACTGTCCGTATGGCGACACTTTATTTGCTTCAACACACATATATAATCAACCCCTCAAATGCCTGGTGTCTAAACCTTCTTCCATCGCTCCCTCTTGCTGTTGCCAGGATGACCCGCCAGCCCTGGATTTTGTCACGGCGGCGGCCAACCTGCGTATGCACATCTTCAGCATGAACATGAAGAGCCGCTTTGACATCAAGTGTAAGCCGTCTTCTCCTTACCTCTGTTCTTCTGGTCCATGGGAGGCCTGGGATGCACAAGTATCGTGATCTTTTCTGGGAGAAGGCTGTAAAGCGCGGTTATAAAAAACGTAAACGCACCATACTGCAGCCACCCTAAAGCACTCTCTTCTCTTCACTTCCGAACCTGTTGGAAGAGACCCGGAGGTTTATGCTCCTCATAATGAAATGAGGGTCCTCTCCTTTTGTGGCGTATCAATAATGGTTACAGGTGGTCTCACTATGTTCCCATGTGTTTTTTGTGGCTCAGCTATGGCAGGTAACATCATCCCGGCCATAGCCACCACCAACGCCATCATCGCCGGCCTCATTGTCATGGAGGGCCTCAAGGTGATATCTGAGGACCTGGAGTCCTGCCGCACCGTGAGTCCACACATCCTCCAATCTACATGTGATGCCAGGGCCTTGGGTTCTGTATGTGATGGCCACGGTAGCCCTGGCTGGAAGTCTGATGTTTTTGACAGCCATGACACTGAACTGTGGCTACTGGATAAAGTGGTCGTGTTGGTTAAGTTAAGCTGATTATTTGTGACATTACACCCATGCCCCATTTGTAGCATAAGCTGTGTCATGAGAAATATTGACAACCATTTGAATCTAGTCTCAGGCACTGGATTCTCTGGAGATAGTATCCTGTATAGTGAACAGTTTTACTGTTGTGAATGAGTCTGGCCAATGTCTTTCTTGTTGTTTTTTAAATTTCCTCCCAGATCTTCCTAAACAAGCATCCCAACCTGCGCAAGAAGCTCCTGGTGCCCTGTATCCTGGACCCCCCCTGTGCCAACTGTTATGTCTGTGCCAGCAGGCCAGAGGTCACCGTCAAACTCAACGTCCACAAAACCACTGTCCTTGCTCTGCAAGACAGGGTAAAGTAATCATTTATTTTCTGCTTTATCTTAAATAAGAAGGAATTGTGCTCTATCGAAATAACAGGAAATGTTGGACTTCGATAAAAATTTATGAGTAAAGGAAATCTACAAACTAATTCAAAAGTTAAAAAAAAGTCAAACTTTAATGATTCCACTGAGGCAGGCCTTGCCCTTCAGTGAATACTGTACAAAAAGTTGCAGACTTGGAACTTTTGATCCGTATCGTCTCATTTTCTAATGCTTTGTTTCATGAGCCTTTTTTTTTTTGTTCCACTGTGTTTTAGATTCTCAAGGAGAGGTTTGGGATGGTGGCCCCAGACGTTCAGATAGAAGACGGCAAAGGAACCATCCTAATTTCCTCAGAGGAGGGAGAGACTGATGGTAAGGAGCAAGACGAGAGTGTCCTACTCTTCTCAGAGTAGAAGGGTGGGAGAACCAAGGGAGTGGGAGGCCCACATGGGTATTGGGTACAGGGAGTACGTGAGAGGCTGAATAGGGGAGAGCGGGAGATTAATCAAACATGTGGAAAGGTTTCAACTGTATGTTTTAATGAGGAAAAAGGTATTATTGGCATGGTTTTATGTATGGGAGGTAATAAATCTTTGATGTGTGCAAAGGAATATGGAAGGGGATCTGGTGGTTTACGTTAGTTTGAGTGAATGGAATTTTAATAAAATCAATATAGAGATGAAGTGACTCTCCCTGCTTTGATATACTTCATTCACCTTCTTTCTTTTTTCCACAGCCAACAACGGCAAGTTTCTGTCTGATTTTGGCATCCGTAACGGCAGCCGCCTCCAATCCGATGACTTCCTCCAGGACTACACACTCCTCGTCAATGTCCTGCATGCGTACGTATCTTTAGCCAGATGCTTAGTGCTCAAACTGACACGGATATCTGTTGTGACATGATGCAACCACAATTTTTACCCCGTGACTAAACCCGGCCCCGGGCCTCTGTAATTAACATAAACCACCCCAGTGTTATTGCCTCCCAAAAGTTTTCTCCTCTTGTCTTTAAGTACGTGTGATCTTAATTGTGACGTGTGTCTGTGTGTGTGTCTGTGTGTCTGTGTGTGTGTGTGTGTGTGTGTGCATGCATGTAATGGCCCTGCAGCGAGGACCTAGAAAAGGATGTTGAGTTTGAAGTGATGGGCGACGCCCCGGACAAAGCCCCGACTCCTCCTACCCAGGAAGATGCCAACAGTATCGCCAACGGCAACAAGGACTCCGCCCAGCCGTCCACCTCCTCCAACGGTCGGTAGAGAGGGGAATCATTCATTTGGCTGCGCCCCACGTCTATTATGAACCCGAGCCGGAGACTGTATGGACTGGTTTAGGGCACCAGGGTGTGACACGCATTACTTGCTACTCTTGAAACCGTACCAAGGCTGTGCGGTAGCCATGTTCCGCATGCAACCCCTCACAAGGTCACCTATTCAAGTGTACTGTTGGGGCTTTCGATTTAATCCACTGTTGTCAGTATAAACTTATTTCAGACGTTTAATCTCCTGAGCCATTTTAACGTCTCCTTAAGAAAAAGAAAAAAAAGTAATGTAATCTGAAATGTGTTTTTGAAATTGTTAAAAAAGTACACTGTGGGCTATTCTATGGGATTGTGCCCACGGGATTAATTGAGTAGGATTTATTGATTGATCTACCTTATATTTATCCTCTGAATGTCTCCTTTGCCCTGCAGCTCCGGCAGAGGTCGATGACGTCATGATTGTTGAGTCTGAGGAGGAGGAGGAGGAGGCGGCATCGTCGTCTAGCTCTGCTGCCGTGCCAACCAGTGGCACCAAGCGGAAGCACCTGGACGACGAAACCGGAGAGGCCTCCGTCAAGCGTATGCGAACCAACCAATCACACGAAGCGGCTGAGGCGGATGATGACGACGATGACATCATTGCTCTGGACTAGACCGTATTTTTGAAGCTTTTTTCACCACAAGAATCCGACCAATTTCCAATGGACAATTTCTGAATCTTTTATTTTATTTGAGTCCCCTGCCATGACGCGCGTATTCATTCTGTTCAATCTCTCTTACAGTGGTTGTATATAGTCTATGTACAAAAGAAAGAAAAACAACAATTGCAATACGCTACCCTTTTTTTGTTTGTGCTGTAATTCTTACTTTCTGGTCCCAGACTGATACAATTTTGTTTTGTTTTGTATTTTTATAAACATACTGTTTTTCTCATGCTACATAAGTCACAATGTTTTCTGTGCTATGGTAAGGTACACAAAAATAAAATTCTCAACGTTTTCCCATTTGTCTCTGATACTATTTTTGATAGCGATTTTAACGCACATAATTTCTTGGTGTAACTATTGATACATAATAAAGGATGAAAAGCATGGCTCATGGCAGCTATTTCTTGACTAAATAAGTAGCTTGTTGTGACTGAGACCTATAAATTCATTGTTTAAATCAAGGAAAACTATTTAATAGTGTAACGCATGATAACTGCGTGATTCTGTGTCCATTCGTTCATGGGGATGAAGGTCTAAGAATTAAAGGACAGCTATGTAAATATTACAAACCTAAAGCACGTGATAAGATAGCTATGTACTGGAGATAACAAAGTTCACTGATTTTATTAGAGCAAAAGCCATGAAGTGGTTTTCTGTTCCATGTTTACAAACGCAGATTGGATGACAGATAAACCTTTAATTATTATTTTTTTATCAGCGTTTAGTAGGTTATTAGTTTCCGGTTAATAAAAATATGCGTTCGCAGAGTTTGACAGTGTATTTCATTTTTGCATATTTAAATACAAGGTTTGGTCAATGAGTTCAAAACAATAAGGCTTGTGTACGTCTATAGGGGCAGCGTGTGCACGGAGCACATGAAAGTATTGTGCTTACATCATCACTAACGCCCCTCCAAGTACAACGCTGATTGGTTCTTCATGTGGCGACCCCTACTCCACATTACATCCGCATTGTACGCAAACAACACAAGAGTCTATCTTTTCCAGCGTTGTTTAGCGACTGTATACGTGGGTAAGGGCGCACCGTATCATTCGGATGGTGTTTGCACATCCAAGGTCACTTCGTGCTGTGTCCAATTTTTTTAAACTTACCGAAGAGCCGTTTACGTTCTGCGGTCATGTTTTAAAATATCGATGACAACTATCGCTTTGGGAAGCAGAAGCCAGCCCCGTTCGCCAGCCTCCAATCAGATGATAGCAGGGACGAGCTAGGAGACGGACGGCTGTTATTGTTTTACTGGTCTGGATCCAAGTTGTATAGAGTAGAGGGTTGCCTCGAAGGCAGGTGAAAACGCAGAAGACTTTAACGAGGGTACACTTGGGAAATCTTTTCCCCTTTGCAAAGCTCGCCTTCAAAGCGTCTCCTTTGCTCGACCAACATGGTGACCCTCTCATCAATAATCAGACCAGTCGGTCGCCTGCTCCATCGACAGCTATCCAGACAAGGCAAGGGTCAGCGGCTTGTCCCAGTGAGAAGATGTAACCTCACCGCATGCTCAAGCAAATATGTGCTTTCACACAGTGAGTACTGTTTAAACCTTCTACTAGGTATGACAGCACCATTTGTGCATCATTGTTGTGATCTGCTATGCCTAGTCCATCATCAAACGCTGAAAGTAAAATGCAATATGGCTCCCATTCCAGCAGACGCATTTTGCATAGACAAATTCACCTTAACGACTTTAAGAAACGATTCTTTTTTTTGTTTTGCGATGAGGGTGCAAGGTGATATGCGGAAATAATGGACCGGCGGATTTTCATGTTGCTGGATTGAGACCATGAGCCCATTAGCCCACAAAATTATGTAAAACGAATCACATCACATTAAGTGATGATTAACGTTTACGGGATGAAAAATAATCATGACTTTGCAGCCTACATCCGAAGTGATCAGTTGTTGGAAATCCCAATGGATGATTGTCCATTCTCTCTTCAAGATCCTCCTCATCATGTTTGCTTAGGCAGGAACAACTTAACACAAAAATGGCTTTAATATAGAACCATTGACAATGGCGAAAGGTTATTTCCTCATATTTTGACAAAAACGCAGACAGGCCCGTCAGACATGTTCAACCTTGTCTTTACCACACCCTTGACAACAATAAAAACACACACACACACACACACACACACACACACACACACACACACACACACACACACACACACACACACAC
>JAOPUD010000162.1:2010212-2023731 GCA_027122715.1 Trisopterus minutus | reverse complement strand
TGTGTGTGTGTGTGTGTGTGTGTGTGTGTGTGTGTGTGTGTGTGTGTGTGTGTGTGTGTGTGTGTGTGTGGGGTAAGTGGCAGGGAACCATTACTTTTCAACGAAGTTGAATGTTTTAAATTCTCAAATTTTTGGTATCTATTTTATTTGTTATTTTCAGATTTAATTGCTTCCAATTAGAATTGTTTTTCTTAAGACATTTTGATTGTTAATGGTAACCTCCATACAGTATGATCTTTTTTGTAGAACTTCAGTTCTGAGCTAAGAATATTATTGAATCTGTAAAGCAATCCCACCATTTTACATTTAATAAGCAGCTATCTTACCCTTAAATCATTCAAATATTCCTCCCAAACCTACAGATAAACAATTGGACCTCACTAGTTAGGTCCATCACTGGGCCTCTAGTTCACTAAAGGACCACAGTAGTGACATCTGCAGTTGGACCTTCTTTTTATATATTTTTTTTCTGATTTACATCAAGTGTGTAATTTAAGTTTAGAATGAGTTTGGAATGATTAATAAGTATTTAATATATCCATATAATGATATAGATGCATGGGTGTTTGTTTTGCACCTCAATAAGTAACCATTATAAATTTATTTGAATATGTTTATTACGCAAGTCTTAATATATTTATTATTAGCCTGTGGCTTCTGAAATAAAATACAATACATCCTCCTACCAACGGAGGGCGGTAATAGTTGCATGAGCGGCCTGATGAGGGATGTCTGATGTTGGACCATTTTGCTGAATTCAGACTTGAACAAATCACAGTCATCTTGAAGTGCAGCATTGCAATGGAAGTGGGAATTCATTGATTACTATAATCATCATTTAAAGTAAAAGATTTCTTCTCGCGGAACCCTTAACTCTTCCCACTTTGCGACTCAGTTGCTGCAGCGTTCCTCTGTTGCCATGAGAAACGGAAACTAGAGCGCGTCAGCGGAAGTGAGCTCCGGCCGTCGAAGCGGATAGCAGACTTCATTGTCAGTAGCAGTAGTGGACTGATTTCCGTGACTGCAAAATGCCGGACTTAGCGGTAGAAAATGTTGTTGTCCATCCTTTGGTCTTGCTCAGCGTGGTGGACCACTTCAACAGGTACGTCCATGTCAATATACTGATGACCAACTCGTTTTTACGTCCGACTCGGCTCACGTTCATGCCGAGTGACATGCGGCTAGCTACGGCTAGCTATGCTGAGTCAGAACCGCATCGACATCGCACCCACAATACAGAGCAGGCTAGCTAGCTAGCTAGCTAGCGAGCTACGTTTTTAGCCGTGACAAGTTGGACACAAACAATGTATGGTTATCGTAACAACTCTAAGGCCAATTGAAATCAATAACGATAACGACAAGCGAATTGATCCCCATTAAGGATAACATCCAAATTATGTTGTTCATGGCTCGGAATACTTGCAGTTATGCTTAATTCACAAATGTTTCACAGTAGTTCTAATACTCGTATTATCTGTGTCCTGTGTATGTTAACAGAATAGGGAAGGTTGGCAATCAGAAACGAGTGGTTGGAGTTCTGCTGGGATCCTGGCATAAGAAGATTCTTGATGTGTCAAACAGTTTCGCAGGTAAGTGTGATTGTGACAGCAGCACTATATTGCGTATTGCGCAGCACAATATTTTAGTTGTATGGCAAAATGTCGGTTGTACATCAAACTGACAGGTTGACAATACACACAAGTATTCTAACATACAGACATGAACATATTCCGAACTTTATAACCTCAATGCTCTGGTCTTATGTGTTTGTTTTGGACAGTTC
Organism: Trisopterus minutus; assembly: GCA_027122715.1. NCBI lineage: Eukaryota > Metazoa > Chordata > Actinopteri > Gadiformes > Gadidae > Trisopterus > Trisopterus minutus. The sequence continues at coordinate 2,021,948 of JAOPUD010000162.1, read as the reverse complement.
CATTTGATGAGGATGACAGGGATGATTCCGTCTGGTTCTTGGACCATGACTACTTGGAGAACATGTATGGCATGTTTAAAAAAGTGAATGGTAGGTCAATATTTTAGTTTCAGAATTGTCTTCTATTTAGCTGGGCTCTTCTAATGTACTTTAAGTTTGTTTATATACTCTCAATTTCTTATATTTTACATATGTTTCTATGAATCTCTGTATGACTTTCTTTGCATTGTACATATATCATGACTTCCCATTCTTGTCTATATTAATTACTACTTGTCTTTACTTAATGGTCTTCTCTCTCTTTTAACAGCCAGAGAAAGAATAGTTGGATGGTACCATACAGGGCCGAAACTCCATAAGAATGATATCGCCATTAATGAACTCATCAAGCAGTACTGCACAAACTCGGTGGGTTTATTGTTTTACATTATGTTTGTGTGTGTTTATGGCTGTCGTGGTTATGAACGTTTTCCCTCTTTTAATAAGTTCCTCAAGACTGCGACATGCAATATTTATTGTTTATTAATATCCCCAGTCCTTAAAAAACTTAATTTACCTAGATTTTAGGATATTATTAAACCCCTTTATCTTGATGAATGCATAGCTCATATTTTTCCCTTGAATAGGTGTTGGTGATCATCGATGTGAAGCCAAAAGACCTCGGCCTACCTACAGAAGCCTACATCTCTGTGGAAGAGATCCATGATGTAGGTGACCCATCTGAAAATAGATCCCGTCATTGACCTTACCTATATAGACATGACCAATTTCCATGATCTCTGGACTAATATATTTGTTGCTTTTCAAATTTGAGATGGAACCATTTTTAACCCTGGTAGTTATTTTTGTTGTTGTTGATATCAGTCTGGGAACTGCAGCAAACCCTGGCCGTCCTGTTGTCCGTTTACACTGCGTTGCCTGAGGGGATTTTAATTTGAATCATGGTCTAAGAATGTTAAGACATTAAAATTGTAATTCATAATTATATTATCCTGCCCATATCTATTTGCTGAGAAAATGAATCATTTTATTCTGTGTTTCATGTTGACGTGTCACCTTTTCAGGACGGTACCCCGACATCCAAGACATTTGAGCACGTCACCAGCGAGATTGGAGCTGAGGAGGCAGAGGAAGTGGGTGTGGAGCACCTGCTCAGGTAAACCACCCTACAGACTGTAAACACCGTTGCATGTCATGTTGCCAACCTCCACACTGCTGCTTTGTTCACACACTGTTCACACATTGGTGTTTTTCTACTGCTAACTACTACCTGCTAGAAACATTATTCAATGCGGATGCAACTCCATGCTCAACGTTCCAATCCCTGGTTTGAATAGGAAGTGGTGTGCACTGAGCTCACCGCTTAGCCCAGTGAAGGTACAGCAGGCGTTCACATTGGCCTGTAGCAAGAAGGTTTCTGGAGCGGTTTAAACTATTAGCAATTTAGAGTTGTGTTCAACGGGGAGACTTGAACTTGAACTTTTTGAACTCGCAAAGTCTTGGCGCTGATGATTGATCATTGATCATTTTGCGATGTGCCTGTTTTCATCAACTTATAGTTGCCACCATTGAATAGTTGTGGATGTGTTGCTGTCAATAATTTCCAACTACAATGGTTATTAATTGGGGCCAAAACATCTAAATCTGATAGGTTCTTCAGAATATAAACATCTCATCTTTAACTATCTTAGATTAGGGTTTCTTTGATAATTTCAGTCTAGGCCTAAACACTGAATTAAACAAATCTTCCACAGCCATTTGAGATCAAATATAACGATAGTCTAGCGGCACCTAGTGGTCCGATAACCGAATTGCAGCAATAAAAGGTTTTGCATATAAATGGTCATTGGTCAGACTTCACCACCACTTCGGAACATACAAATTATTACTGCGTGCCCTTCCTTTCTTCTTCTACATGTGCAATGGAGGAGGCAACACTTTCTCATCCATGGGCTCTTGATCTATCCACAGAGATATCAAGGATACCACAGTGGGCACTCTGTCCCAGCGCATCACCAACCAGGTGCATGGCCTGAAGGGACTCAACTCCAAGCTCCTGGACATTCGGTCTTACCTGGAGAGGGTGGTGGCTGGAAAGCTGCCCATCAACCACCCGATCATCTACCATCTCCAAGACGTCTTCAACCTCCTTCCAGATGTCAATCTCCTGGTAAGATACTGTTGGTGTTCCCCATGACAAGTGTGCAAGGCTAGTGGTCAAGTTGTTTTACTATGTCAACATCCAAATAGTTGCATTCATCTTAATGAAATAAGCCGTATATTATTGCCTAAACTAGCCACCGGTTTCAACACTGCTTAGGTTTAGCTTCAGTAATCGCTATATCAAATTACCTGGATGGATTGACTCATGGATGGGCATGTTTCATTCTGAGTTTTTGAGTTATGATCATTTTTAATGGAGTAAAAATGCAGTACAAATGTACATGGGGGGAAGGTTTAAATATTGGGGGGAAAATAAGTGTTAGAATAATATTCAGGAACACGTTTGATATTAATTTTTTCGTGGTCTGTGGCTATTCTCAACCATCCAGCCTACGAGTCCAGTCAGTAGTTCAGCGTCCTAATTTGTGTCCTGCAGGAGTTCACCAAGGCCTTCTACCTGAAGACCAACGACCAGATGCTGGTGGTCTACCTCGCGTCTCTCATCCGCTCCGTGGTGGCGCTGCACAACCTGATCAACAACAAGATCTCCAACCGCGACGCCGAGAGGAAGGAGGGCCAGGAGAAGGAGGAGGGCAAGAAGGAGAAGAAGGACGACAAGGAGAAGAAGGACGACAAGGAGAAGAAGGACGACAAGGAGAAGGGGGACACCGCCAGTAAAGACGAGAAGAGGAAAAAATGATTTGTTTGTTTTCTACGGCTGCATCTCAAATCGTACGCTCCTCACGTGCACAGTGCTCTACTTTATGCTCCCTGGGCTGTGTCTGCGTTTGTACATGTGGCTCTGGAAATAGAAGTAGCACTCTATATGAGGAACGGTGTCATTTGAGATTCTGCCTTGAGGTCACGAACTGCACTCACAGGACTGTTATTGTGCGGAAGAAGATGAGCTGAGGGGGTCTGGTGTCTTTTGCTATGGAATCATATCCATTCGGTTTTCATAGTTGGCTCTCGCTGATGTAAAGCACCGCTTTTTTTTGTTTTTGTAAGATGGCTTTTTTTTTTTTCTCTGTATCGCTGAATAAATCCAACCTATTAAAGTTTTTTGTTTCCAGTTACAATTGTATTGGTCTTCTATGCATGTTTTTTTCACTTGTATGTTGTACTCTGAGTTAATGTAATTGATTGTGTGGGTGGAGGTGGTCTATCCCTGCCTTGGTTTAAAAACTGATCAATATGTGGCTTGGGGGAACCGTTCATGTGCATCAATACAGAGTGTCGGCTACAATGGTGACGGTTCATGGAAGGCCATTTAAGTCAATATTAAATAATAAATAAATAAAGGCCAATAAAAGTCCTCTTTAATGAGGGTAAAATATAAAAATAAATGTATTTATAGATGAAATAAAGACTTATTCCAGGAGTATTATATCCTGTAGCCACATTTATTTTCCAGTTCTTTATTTCCATCTCTTGATATGAAATATCAATAAAAACTAAAATTACCCGGAAATTACGGTTTATTCAACTATTGAATCATTTACGTGTTTATGAACATTTTCATCGATGGTTTCATCTATTTATTTCATAACTATGTATTCATTCCATAGATATGTATTTGATTAATATTGACGCGCTTTACATATACATTGTACATGCATACACAGTATGAGGTCACGGTCGTCAAGAGGGCTGAATTAGAAACGGGACCCGTCCATTGCCAGATTCAAAAGAAAACGGAACAAGCAATCGGAACAAAACAACATTGCGACAAATTCTTACAGTTAAATTGCAGTGTATGACGCGTATAAACCGAGATGCGTATCTAATAAATGGTTACGGTATACGCCTTTAAAGCAAGCGAAGGCGAAATGAGATTGCCCAGTAGGTAAAGGGGATTTTGACGTAAGGGTTAAATCTCTGCATAGAGAGCGCATCGTACGTACTACTCACATAACCACAGTCCGGAAGAGCGCGTCAAGTAAACAAACGCTCTTTTCCCTAGATTATGGCTGCTCGGATACCGCTGTGACTACAAGGGCGAACGGTAACATGGCTTCCTTTCTACAGGTAAGGATGACTCTGGATGTCAACTGGTCTTATCTTCGCTAACTATGCTCTAATTAAACTGCACTGCCTTATCGGAATCTTCTGACGTGGAAACAGGTCGATGCAACATCCACGCCGTTAGGTGTTGCATAACGTGTAGTGTTTTGTTTCGCTGCCAATCCTAGTCGGTGTTTCTTGGGAGAGGGACTCTTGCTTCATGTGTGTTTTCTCAGCTCATACAGTTGATGACATCAGGTTGATGACAACCTGTCTTGCAGATTGCTGATGATGAAAAGGGCCACGAGCTGGAGCTTTTCTGTGTCCCCAAACATTATGAAAACGATTTGGAGAGGGTCATCATCCCCCATGGGCTAATAAAGGACAGGTAAAACCGATTAAGATCAATATATTCACCATTTATCAAACGTCTTGTCTGATGATTATGAAACACTCGATGAAATGCTCGATGTATGTAATTCAATTATGTCATTTGCCGGGACTAGTTTATATGGCTGTCTTTTCTCAACACTTCACACCCACCATTGGGCTTACATATTGGCAAGTCAAACATGACATTTGTTAAACAAATTACTTGTCTATGTGCAGCATGGGAGTGGAGTTTGGCAAACAGCAAATTTGCAATAAAAAAAAAACATGGGCTGCTTTGCGGTATAGAATATGTACAATGCCACGTCATGGCAAGGGTTGTTCCCAATTTTTTACGATTCATATTAACTGCACACCCACAAATCATGTTCTCCCTCTCTTCCCCCCCCTCCAGAACAGAGCGTCTGGCCCGGGACATCATCAGGGACATGGGGGGGCATCACATAGTGGCTCTATGCGTTCTCAAAGGGGGCTACAAGTTCTTTGCAGACCTGCTGGACTTCATCCAAGTGCTGAATCAGAACTGTGATAAATCAGTCCCATTGACGGTGGACTTCATTAGACTGAAAAGCTACTGTGTAAGCACACACTCTTTATTTCTAAACACGGCTTGGTTGGATGTGGAATTGTGGGGAAACGCAGTCATTTTATTGATTGTAGAGCACCGGATGAAAATGTGATATAACTGCCTCTGTATGTTTTGTTAAGTGAATGAATCATAATGATTAGGTTGACGGGATTCTATTCGAAAATGATGAAGTCATGCTTCCTGTACACTTCTGTGGTTCTCCTCCTCAGAATGATACATCTACCAACAGCGTCAAAGTGATAGGAGGAGATGAGCTGTCCAGCCTGACGGGCAAGGTGTCTAGACATGTCTTTAACAGTAGCAGATTTATAATATACCAAAAACATCTACAATCCTATACCAATTGTCTCTCTGATTAACCCTCATCTCTTGCTGTTTCTACAGAACGTTTTGATAGTTGAGGTAAGACCTAAATTTCTGAGCATTTCTATGCATTGTGTGAAACATGAATACAAGTCCAAAGAATATACACGGCATGAGTTTATGTCATGGATTCTTCTGTCTGTCATGTGCACATGTTCTTGTAGGACATCGTGGAAACTGGGAGGACGATGCAGACGCTGCTGTCCCTTCTAGACGAATGTAATCCTAAAATGGTTAAAGTTGTGAGGTGAGCGCCACTACATGCCGGGAAGTGGAAGCATAGATCTCCAGTGTATCTGTTTCTGTTTCTGTAGATGGGGAGGGATTGGAGGCTATGGAGCTCTTAGCTAATGGACTCCCTCCACTTAAGAGCTGTATTTAGAACTGCAACAAGAGGGGGCAGAGGGAGGGAGGTGCTTACCAGTTAATCTGTCATGCTATTAACTAAAGTGTGGAGGTGGAGACTATTTCCCTAACCCCCCAGAGGGATTGGATGGCATTGGACAACACTTTTGTTCTTGTTATGGGTTAGTCCAGAACACCTTCTTCTTGGATCCTCTTGTTCAGATATAGCGGTATCTGCATTGCATATTTTCCTTTCTGGTTTATTTTAGACTTTCAAATGAACACATTTCCCTCACCACCTCACATTGGCCTGCTTAATGAATTGCTTAATGCTTAAAATGATAATATGTTGGATTGCGCCTCTATTGATGCTAGTTTTTACTGTAAAAAATGACAACATTGCAATCTCTTTTGTCTTAAAGCTAGGGTATGCAATTTACAGAAACCAGACAGTAAGCCATAGGTTTTGAAAGCTCCCAATCAAAAACATCCCAGCCTTCCCTTAAGGCCTTCCTCCAAAGCCCCTCCCCTGAAACCCATGTCTGGCTCGCCAGCTTAAACCAATAGCCATCCTGCCTAGCCTAGAAGAAGACTTGTGTCAAATGATCTGGGACAGTTAATCGTGGGTTTACCCCTCTATTAGCAGAAGGCGCTGGGCAAAAGCACTAGTGCCAGGTAGTAGGGTATGCTAGCGTCTGTAAATTTATAGAGTGGCTAAGCCACGCCCAGTGCATGTGCCGTGCCTGTACTTTAGAAATGGATAATGTGGTGTGAGATTCAACATAAAAATTTTGGATTTCAATCTGAATCTCCATTAAATGTTTCTAGCCCTAATAAATCCTCTACATAGAGCAAGCACTACAAGTAAAGTAAACTGAAAATTTAACTCTGGCTCAGATTCAAACTTTAAAAATACAATATATCAGGGATGAAATTTATTATATGGGATGAATAATATTTGTTGCTATCAGCATGTACTATATATATATATATATATTAGTAAATCAGACATCTTCTTTTTAATACATTACCGAATAGGAGAGTAATTGTAGCAACACGACTTTAATATATTACCACTCTGATTACTTACAGTCCCTACACTCTGCCATGAGATCCAAAGCTGTTTCAATGCATCTTCTTGCACACGTATACTCACAAGTGCTGTCTGTCTAGTGAACAATATAACTTCAAAGATGAATACAAAGTTGAGTAGTACATTATAGTTTAATAGATTCTGCAACTTATTTTGATCTATTTTTGGACAGAACTGGAAGGTCTCTGGCGCCAACAGCAATTTTTAAACTGAGATTAGCTTGAAGGACAATACTTCAGAACAAGACAAAAGCATGTCGTACTTGTTTAGTTCCATTGAACAAAAAATGACAATGGTGTCTTTTTACCTAAATCTTTTCTTTCTTTATTTTTGTCTCTGCCTGCTCAAAGCCTTCTAGTGAAGAGGACCCCAAGGAGTTGTGGGTACAGGCCAGACTGTGAGTTACTCATTGATTTTGATCTCAATATATTTTGGATCACCAGGTTACTCCTCATACAATTTTCCTGCATACAGCTCTCCGGACTATTGATCACATGTGTATGTCGTAATCCATTTTATTTAATGCAATGTGGAAACGTATACAAGCTTGAGTGCCACATGCCTAGGACATTCGCTTAGTCCATGCAGTTATGTAATGCTTGTAGCGGGAAAGCCCATAATCTCTAAGATTGTCTTGCATGTAAAGTTGTCGCATGACATCTGAATGACATGCTTCTCTCAAATATTGTTTGATCTGATGGAGCTGTGTGTTTTTCAGACACTGGCTTTGAGGTTCCCGATGAGTTTTTGGTGGGTTATGCGCTGGACTACAACGAATACTTCCGAGATCTCAATGTGAGTGTGCTGGAGAAAATGGGCGTTCAGTTACATAATGGTGGGGCCGGGGCAATTTATAATTAGTATTCATGTTATACTAGTGTTCATAACCAAAACATGCTCTCTCTGTATTTCCATTTAATTCAACACTAAAGCATATTTTATCCCTGAACAACGTAACCCAATGCATATCTGGGATATAACTTCCACACTCTATGGCAAAAAACAACTGTATAATTGTTTGTGAGATATCACAGAATTTTCAACGTTGTTGTAACTGAAGTTCCTAAATTCTCATGCAAAGTTTCACGCTTGGCTATTTACCGACCAGAGCTATCATGACCAGACTTGTAGATACAAGTCTTTATTATCTTCAATTATGTAAAAAGAACACTTTCTTTGCTGTTTGTGATCAATTGGATCCACTAGAACTGGGCAGTCATATAAGAATATGTGTAGCGTGAATTCACCAGGTCGTTTTATCTCCAATAAATAGCAGTAGTGGTAACATGGGCCTCACACACTCTGGGCTCTAGTCTATTCTATGCTCACACTAAGCTGTATTCTTAGATCGCTTCCGCTTAATGTTTCCAACGTGTTGTTTTTCTTGTTGTGTCACAGCACATCTGCGTGCTGACGGACGAAGCTAAGGAGAAGTACAAGGTCTGAGTAGAAAGTGGTTGGGCTTGGAATCACCAGTAACACCTCAGGACCCTCTGTTGACTCACTGAAGGATCTATCCAAAATGTTACTTTTTCCTTTTTTTAATAGAAATGTGTACATTATAAATATCCTGTATCTTTTTTTGGTTTTGTTATTTATGTGAAGTCTGTCAGGATGTTTTTTTATTTATAGAGATTGTAAACAAAAATATTTTTTTTCTTGTATTTATGTTTCTGGATGTTGATACCTGTAACTATAAACAACGGTTGAAATGCAAATGTATTCCTGTTGAAATTTCTGATTTACTCCCATAAGGCTGACACAGAATGTACTGTAAAATATTGTACTTATATGATCAAGGACCTGCTTGCATAAATACAACTCTTAAATCCTAAGCACTGTCCATCATTTCAATATATGGGAGTTCTCTCTCTGTGCGAGGGGGCAACTCCCGGGTTCAAGCTTGGGCAGATAAACGATTGTGGGTGGTTCCTCTTACTAATTGGATATGCAGACTTCGATTTTTGTTGTCATTTATTTTTTTTACTGAAAATGCGGCAAATAATTCATGAAACATTGCATTCCGTTTCACTTTCAACCTGAGAACAGCTTATTGTCCATATAATTTAAAATTCCCATTTCACGGGGAGCTTGGAGATAAAAATATTTATATGCATAACTTAAAAAAAACAATGAAATTGAAAGAATAGCTACATGAATATTTTTGTTTCCTATTTTCAAGTTGGTGTAGTAGCCTACGCCAATCCTACTGTGAGGCAGCAAAACGAGTTGTAAACATCCTCATTCCCGAGAAGAAGAAGGGAGTGTTTGCTTAGTTTGATTATCCCACCTGCAACTTTCAGCTCCCAATATCTTATTCTTCCGTCGTCTCAGCATTTTCTAATGTAAATGGTCTGTGATCGATAACCTTCCACCATGGACATAAAAAAGCAGGCCATTGACAATCTGAAGGCTCAAGTGGGAAGCGAATCATCAGAACCACCTGTGCGCCCCAAAGCGTCAGTGTTGATCCCGCTGTTTGTAAAAAATGGGGAGTTGTATGTGTTGTTGACCCTTCGTTCAAAACAGGTAACTTGAATCTTTACGTACTGTATCGGTAAAAAAAAAATCGATTAACGTCGTTGACACGATTTGAATTGTGCTGCAGTTGAGGACCAATGCAGGTGAGGTGTGTTTCCCAGGGGGCAAGAGCGACCCTAAGGATACAGACGAGGTCCACACAGCCCTGAGAGAGGCGGAGGAGGAGATAGGCGTACCCCCTGACCAAGTGGAAGTCGTCTGCAGACTACTAGATCCTATAGTTAGTAAGGTAGGTGTATTCAGATTCAGCACTTCATAGCTTGGTTTGTCTTCGGCATTCGACCATATCTTACTTACCGTCATACCTTTGCAAAACCACAGGGAGGACTCTTGGTCACTGCGGTCGTTGGATTCATAGATGGGACATTTCTTCCACGTCCCAACCCGGCCGAGGTCAGTGAGGTGTTCGCAGTTCCCCTGAACCTGTTCATCCAAAAGAAGAACCACTCGATGTTTGGCCCCCCTGGGATGTTTCTTCACAGTTTCCAGTTTGTTGACCCGGACTCAGGTCGTCAGTATCGGATATTTGGGTTGACGGCCGCGTTTGCGTTAATAGTTGCTGTTCTTGCTCTTGGTAAATTGCCGGAATTTGACATTGAACTTGGAAGCGGATCATTTGCAGACCGTATGAATAGCAGAATAAATAGAACAATGAGTAAATTATAATATGTGCTTGCTGTAATGGTGCTAAAAGACTGGATTTAAGCCTAATTTTATATCAGTAATATATAAGTAATATATAATGTCCGTCTGCAAAGCTGTTGAAAGCTTTTTCTCATGTCTGAGGTATTGTTGTCACTAACTGACTGTTTCAGGCCTACTGAAAGCAAATTCCACTGACCTTTGTACTTTGGTTATTAAAGTAACTGACCTTATCTTTTTAAATATAAATATATAAATATGTATCTCCAGTAATATGCATACGTTTGCTTGAATACAAAGTGATCTTCCTGGCTACCACGTAGGACCTACTTATCCAAACAATCCCCAGCCCAGATATTATAAAACACCAGACAGTTCAAATCTGTATTCAGTCATTTAATGTAGCAGCGAGATTACAGATATAAACAGAAGGGTATACAAACGACCAGACAAAGGCAAATTACATGTTAATTAGGATGTTTTATAACACTACGGTTGACCTTTACTCCTACTGCAGGGCCGGAAGGCTAGATACGAAAGCTGAAACTACACGAAACGGGTACGATATATTTGACTGGTAAAATAATGTGAACTACAAAGCAAACTGGGGGGGGTGGGGGGAAAGAGCCGTTATTATTGGCAATCAATGTTTTATTTTATTCCGATTGCTCCTCCTCGTTTTCAAGTCAATCATTTCACAGCAACGTCAATGTTGAGGGTCAAATCCACACCGGCAACAATCTCAGCGGTCGCTTCCCTTTCACTTCAAATGTACAAATCTCAAGAGGCAAGAAAAACTAAAAAGGTTAACAACACAACGTTAGAATGGATAAGCTGCACAGCAGTTTGATGCTAGTTATCACAGATATTTTGCAATTGAGTTCTATGGAGAAAGTGATGGACGACAGCAATAGAATGGTTGATGTTTGGTGTTGCACAGAAAGTGCGCTGCCTTAATACAAGAAGACAAAAGCCAGTAAGGTAGTAACGAGATGAACACGAGTGGTGGAAAGGAGTTATCAAGGCACACAAAGTTCTGTTGAAAGCATCACAGTTGCCCCCCTGCAGTATGTATCACATTTAAATATTTAACATTTATTGTCATCATTTTGTGTGGGGAGAGTGTTTTGTGTGTGTGGTAGGGGCTCTAAAATGTAATTGGTCCAACGATAAATGGAGCATGAGGTCTAGCCAGTGCATGAGGTAAATTTACATTCACTAAACTGAAGACACAGGTTGGCTTTCCGTGTTGTCATATGGCTTTAAGAATCGTTGTTCTTCCACCTCCTGCATTATCATTGACTGCTTTTAAGTCCCGCCTCCTTAAAAGAATGGAATGCTTGGAAGCTTCACCACTGAACTCTGCTCTACAATTAATGGAGTCAAAGTGCCATTTGTGTATTCCAATAACATGACCCCAACAACAGGAAATTAGTCAAATCAAAGTATGGTCATGTTATTAAAGCTGGGTAAAGTCAATCATGAGCATTGATAGAATTATGTTCTAAGATATTTGCTCAATAGGTCAATCAGATTAACCGTTGCAATTTCAAAATTAATTATTCCTGATTTAAGGCTAACATATTTGTGATATTCTATGCTATAA
>JAOPUD010000162.1:1998252-2010112 GCA_027122715.1 Trisopterus minutus | reverse complement strand
GCATAAACTACAAAAATTTGGTATACAAAAATACTCTGTATTCATGAGTATGAAATTCTATAAAAGATACTTCAAAATGGATCACAATGGACATCTGTTTGACAATAATGGTGTGCATACAAAGATGTAAACAAATGCATACATTAACTAATTTCTCTGGGTGGCTGATTAGGTCAAAAAAATTGGCTCACTATTATCAGACTGTTTTGATATGAAAAGTAAAGTAGCATTACTTTGCAAAACAGACCAGGTAATGCATTTGGAATTTCTCCAATTGAAAGAAATAGGTCATGGTGACCAAATGAACTGCAAAACAAAAGTACCTTATACACTTTATCTAGGTACTACAATGACAATGACGACGACAACAACACTGAGTAATGAATCATGAACAAGCTGCATAACTTAACTGTAAATAAGTAAACTTCATGAAACTAGCTGGATAAGTATGAGTAAAAGAACAACACAATGACACAGGTGCTTTGGTATGCTATATGCTTCTGTCTGACCTTTCCAACAACCGTACGAGTGATATGAGTATTATGAATTGAGTATTAATAACCAAATCACAAGTGCTTTTTGTCAAGTTTCATAGCACCATTTGCCGAATCAAAATGGCACCCCCCTATGTAACAGAAGTTTAGTTCAATGGGTCCCCACCGACACCAACTCCACATGGCACCCAACTGCACAATGTACCACCTCAGAGAAAACTAACCAAAAAATTAAATAGCAAAACACACATCATAAAACTAGAATCGATTGTACAGTAAATGGTAAACGGCAACCCAATCATAATCTAAACGGTTCATATTTTCGGTCAGCGATTAATGCTCAAAGGCCTGTTCTCTCCCCTCGCTCTTACACTTAAAAATGACAGTTCTCTTCATGGGAATGGTTAACATCGCTGTCTGTTTTCCTTCCATCGACTCATGACTGAATATGGAAGAGTTGAGCAGTGAATATTCTATACAATGTTTACCAGGACAAAAAGTATATAATAACACGACAATGTAGAAATGCTCAAAGATGTTTAAAATATTAACTTTCTCAATGACAAATGCTTTACACTTTTTCTATTTTAAACAAACACATCCAAGTACAAAACATCTAGTTCCATAGAGAGCTGTGGATGGATACGCACATCAGCTGGTTAGACAAAAAGAGGTTATAAAGTGCTTGAGATAAAATGTTTATAAAACCACACATATTAATTTTCACTAATGTAAAGTTTCTTTTCAATTCACATTGATTTTGTAAAAGTTGCCAACTCTTATAAAAGTCACACATAAATGAATGGTTATTTGACAACAACAAACAAAACGAACCTAAACCGTACAAAAAGAAAAGAGCTTTGGTTAACCCAGCAATGAGCAACGTAACTACGAAACACTAGATGGCGCCAGAAACATGGCCTTTCAGTCTAATGCTGACAAACGCATTGAATGCATCTTTCCTCTGTGCGCATGTGCAATCTGATCCACTGTCGGACATTTATCGTTCCCTTTCTCACAATGATTCCCATCTTATCTATATTCCTGTCCCATGTTCTCACATTCCAACTTTCCTGACCTCTTGTAGGGGCCCATGATTTATCGCTAACATACACACAAACAAAAACACACTCACTGCCCATGTGAGACCAGTGGAGGCAGTAGGTATCACTGGCCTCCATGATCCCGCGGGAGGGATAATACCTCCTCATTAGAACTCCCTAACAAAAAAAATCGTTTTGCATGGTTATCAACAACAACGATCACCAAAATGGGATTCACACAACCTCACAATGAGTGTTTCTGGAAAAGGTAGGTGGGGTGTTTAAATTCTCGAGAATGATTGAGATATTCGGAGGACTGTTGACAGAGAAAGGCCAGATCTTCTGTATTGTTAGGTCTGAAAAGGTTAGGCACTGGAATCCACATTGCGCATACCCACACAACCATGCACGCACACACGCAGGGGCCATGGGATCCCAGTAGTCATAACTGCTTCTGCAGACTATCCAGCAGGTCCTCGATCTTCTCCATGTTCGCGGAGGCCGGCAGAGTGTTCTGCAAGCCCCCCTGCAGCTGCGTCCCTAGGCTTGTCTGCATTGGGGTTGGCAAGGTGGTGTCCAAAGCCTGTAAACTGGACTGTAGTGCTGACTGTGTACCTGTCTGCATGGCACTGCCCAAGCTGGACTGCATCTGCTCCTGAAGGTTCGTCTGAAGGGTGCCCACTAATCCACTGTGCATGGGCGCTTGCATGGACGAGCCGGTCTGGGCCATGGGTGTGTCCAGGAGGGGCTGCAGGTTCTGGGGCTGGCTCTGGGCTGCCATGCTGGGCCCAGAGGAGCTGAGCAGCTGGGGTGGATCTGAGAAACAAAAAAGAGAGCATTGACAAACCAAAACTCCAGCTCTGGGACCAGCTCTGGCATCGTAAAGACACATTTCAATTGAAGTTTATTTGGATCGACGTTATCACAATATCTTAAAAGGCTTGGTCTACTTCAAAATCGAGGATGTCTGCTTTCAATTAAGTCCTTTATTTGCCTAATCCACATCAAAAGGAAATAATATGGCTTCATGCAACAAGGGCTGCAGCTCAAACGGATCAACTTACCATTCTGGATACCAAAGACAAAGACCTTGGGCTGTCCCTGAGGCGGCGCATTCCCACTCACTGACGACTGGAAAAACTGATCAGCTGGCTGCTGACCAGGGGTGGTCACCACCCCCACACCCCCCTGGACCACAAAGATGGTGGTGCCGGAAGCAGTGGCCTGCGTCCTCAGCTCCTGGGTGTCCATGGAGTTCTGCAGGCTGGAGATCGACGCTTGTGGCAGGAACAGCTCCACAGGCTGGCCGCCGGGGACACCACTGGAGCATGGGGCCACCTGCATGGGCTGCTGTTCCTGGTAGAGACTCTGCTGTCGGGGGTTGCTGGAGGAAGGATTGCCGCTTAAGGAGCTCTGGTCCTGGAAGGACATGGGCTCTGCCGCGTCTTGCTGGGGCATTCGAACCCTGACCCCAATGCTGCCCAGCGCAGAGGAGTCCTGGCTCTGGGTGCTGAAGAGAAGGGCCGGGGGTATGGCCTGGGGGCTGAGGTCCGTGGTGCACAGCAGCAGACCAGTGGATTGAGGCTGGGCTAGCTGGCTCTGGGGGAGAGGATTAGCTTGGCTAGGGAGGCTCTGGAACAGGGAGCCCTGCTGGCCCACCGGGATCTGCTGCTGCTGCGGTGGGGTCTGCTGCTGCTCCATGGGCATGCTCTGTTGCTGCATGGTCGACAGCTGGGTCTGCTGTGGGTTTTGGAAAAGGTTGATGGACTGGGGCTCGCTGGCAGACGTCTCCATGGAGGACAGAAAGGCCAGCCCCGTCTGCTGCTGCGAGGGCTGCTGGGGGCTGGGGGACAGGAACAGCGTGGAGCCTGCGGACTGTTGCTCTGGGTTGAGACTGACGCTGGTCAGAACGGTGAGGGTGTTGGGGAGCAGGGTGGCTTGGACCTGCTGCTGGGGGCTCTGGGTCTCGGGGATGGGGCCGGGAGACTGGAAGAGCTGTTGCGGAGGAGACGTGTGTGCCGGGGTCTGTTGTGGGAAACTAGTCTGGATGGTGAGCAGCTCTCCGGTCTGCTGCAGCAGGGAGACGGACTGCGGCGCCTGGGACGAGGGCAAGGACTGCGGGCAGTGGATCTGAGGCTGGAGCAACTCGGCCGAAAACTGATTCTTGAAGATCTCCAGGTCCTGCTGCTCCTGCAGCTGCTGCTGCTGCAGAGCTTGGTTCTGTTGTTGTTGCAGGGAGCTTAACGCTTGGTTCTGTTGCTGCTGCTGTTGTATGATATTTAGAACTTGTTTCTGTTGTTGCTGTTGTATACTGCTCAGAACCTGGTTCTGTTGTTGCTGTTGTATACTGCTCAGAACTTGGTTCTGTTGTTGTTGCTGTTGCTGCTGCAGTGCATTCAGAGCCTGGTTCTGTTGTTGCTGTTGTAGCACATTCAGAGCCTGGTTCTGTTGTTGTTGTAGGGCGCCCAGAGCCTGGTTCTGTTGTTGATGGTGCTGTTGCAGACTGCTCAAAGAGTGGTTCTGTTGGTGTTGTAGACTGTTCAATGCCTGGTGCTGTTGCTGCTGTTGAAGACTATTCAGAGCCTGGGTCTGTTGCTGATGTTGTAGACTACTCAGTGCTTGGTTCTGCTGCTCTTGCTGCAGTTGATGTTGCTGTTGTAAGTTGCTCAGTATTTGGTTTTGTTGTTGCTGCTCCTGGAGTTGAATGTTGCCAAGGACTTGTTGCTGCTGTTGCATGTTCTCCATGATCTGCTGCTGCTGCAGCTGGTCCTGTGGCTGTAACAGCAACTGTTGCTGGATCTGCAGATTGCCAATCATTTGTTGTTGTTGTAGTTGTTGTTGATGCTGCTGCTGCTGTTGAAACTGCATTTGTTGTTGTTGCTGCTGCTGCTGTTGATGTTGTCGTTGCTGCTGTATCTCTATGTGCTGTTGTGTTGCAAGGGGGTTATCTGTGTTACCAAGACAGAGACTGTTCATGTTTTCCTGGACGTGTTGCTGCAGAGACTCTGCCGAGGGCGTTGGACTGTACAGCACTGAGTTTAACTGCTGCTGGGCCACGGCAGCCTCAAACACCTGCTGAAGGGTGCTGGTGCTTTCCGCTCGCAGTTCCATAACGGCTCTCTCCAGCTGGGCCACTCCTTCCTGGGGAAAGATGGATGTCTGTTGGGTCTGGGGCTGAGAGGGCGCCGACATCTGGGGAATTGCCACGACGACGACACCGTGACCAGCGGTCGAAGCCTCGGGAGAGATGCTCTCCTGGGGGTCTCTGAGGAACTGCTGTGGCACTTCTGGGGGTACGGGAGGGATGGTAGTGTCTCCTGATACAGGGTAGGAGGGTGTGGGGGAGAGGTCTTGCTTCTGTATACTGCTGAGCGGCTCGAGGCTGGAGAACACGGGCGGGGCTTGGGGCAGCTCCACGTCTTCTGGTTGTAGTGGCATCGGGCCTGGGAACGACTCCACAGAAGGGAGGGAGCTGGAACTGAGCTCCAGGTTCTTCTGCACTGAGACTAGACTTTCAGTGGATGCCTGCTGGTAACAATAGCAATTGAATTATTAACAGTTATCAAATACCCATGACGGACATTTAGATCCGTGGCAAAATGGATTAAACGCTGAATACCTTGAACACGTCAGTCTGTGTAGGGTTGCTTGTGACTTCCATTGGCGTGATCTCTTGAGGTTTCGGAGGTTGCCCAGAAGTTTCTGCTTGTTCCGATGTCATCGATTTGAGATGTCCTTCAAACAGACATGCATTGGCCTTCAAAGTCCCCTCCGTTTTGATTGCCAGGAGTTTTTTGTTATCGACTGTGGGTTAAAAAAACAACAACCGTCATTCCAAAATGTGCCTATTGTGAAAAACACTCATCGATTTCTGCCATACAGCTGTAGAATTATACCAGAATCTGGAGTGTAGGTGAACGTCTGGGCGTCATGGGAACGGCCGGCATTGGTCATGATAAAAATCCCCACGGTTGCGGGAGAGGTGATGGACAGGTTGTGGTACGGAGGGACCGTCACTATCAAATGATTCTAAGGCACAGAAGGCAAGTTAGGAACATGTTCCTGAAGTTCATATGATGCAGACAGGAAGACATAGATCATGCTGTGTGTTGGTTCTTTGCATGTACCTGATGGAATAGGTCCATGTCTATCTTAGCTTCGGCTTTCCATGAAGTATCATCTGCAAGTGACACATATTATGATCAACCACCAAAAATTTGTATTTCTCCCCCCAAAAAACACAGAAATGTGGAAATTGTGAAACAGAGGTTCTACCCCTGAATGGCCAGACTGATTAAAGTACCTGAAATGTTTTCCTGGAAAATGACTTTGGTTCCCTTGAGGAAGTTCTTCCCAATGATGAAGACTTCCTGTCCTCCTGACACAGAGCTGCTATGGAGGCTTTTCTTCAGGATCTCTGGGACGCCAGCTGGCTGGGCTGCAGACACAAATTAATTATATTTACAGTCACAGAAAAGCAGAGAGGTGATATATCTAGGCTAAATGTGTCAATTGTCACAATTTGTCTAAAACAATATCACAAAAACAGCTATAAATTGAATAATAATATTATAATACTGTTTATTTATATAACACCATTGCATACATTCAAATGCAGCTCTCGGTGCTGTGTTATACGCAATCCAATTGTATATGGTCAATTGAATAGGCAGGAGGCAGGAAGCAGACCTACCTCCTGCCTATTGTTTCACCATCCACCAAATATTGAGTGGAAGATATCTAAAAATGTATCTGTTTACCCCCCTGGGCTACATTGGAGTATAGCAAGCAGCCAATGCAGTCCCATCGCTGAGTGGTGAAAGTCTATTTTTAAGATATCTCCTACTGGATGTATGGTGAGATAATGGCCAGGAGACAGTGCACTTCGTCCAGATGAAGTCTACGTGTGCTCTGTCTATAAAGTAACATCAGAACTCAGATGTTATAATCCCACCCTTCCCTGCACTTAGAGATATTCCTGGTGGAGCAGCATTTCCACTCGCTGAGCCATGTTAATAAGCACGAGTGACCAGTTGCCGTCTCTTTTGAATGTGTGCATCCACCCTGTGTCCCTGATGTGAATATGCCAGTTCACCAAAACTTTGATCTGCATTCTATAAAAGTAGTTATAGATATGTATAATTTCCACATGAATATCGATTCAGAGCTGTCACTATAAATATCTGATTAATGTCCAATATCTTTCCCCCTTGGAAAATTTAGAAGTTATCACAATGTTACCTCATTGTTCTTTTGAGTTACGTGTTTTGACCACAGATAATGGTACTGTGCTACTAGCTGTTGAGGGCTTTCTTGTAGTGATTATTGTGTATAGAGCAGGCCTGGGCACGCTCTGCAAAGCCACTGCATGTGTATTTACCTATTTTATACCATTTGCATATGAGGTGTTGACAATCGAGTGGTACGCCTAAAGTCTAGGCACCACTGATCGACAAAAACCATGCACCCACATGAAAATACAAACCATTGCCCAACCCCACTGTGTCATAACAACCCCCTGTTTCACAACAGCTGGCTGGCTGGCTGGCTGGTTGGTTGGCTAAGCATGAGAACGAATCCTGGGCTACTCACTGCAGAGGATGGGTGACGAGGGTGTCTGCAGCGTTACAAACGACCCGTCCGGCTGGGGGATGTTGACCCTGAAGGCCAGCCGGGCGCGAGTGCTCTTCTTTTTGGAGCCGGCCACGCCGATGCGGGCCTCCACGTCTGCGTTGCGTAGCTTCAGGATTCCCACACAGTCCACTCTGTGGGATGAAAGAGCTAGAGGGTCACCATGGGGAGCACTGCCACGTAATTATATGGCTTGTAGGAACCCTGCTGAACCCAACACATCCAACAGGGTAGGGCAGTATTTATTAGAAGAAATGTGCATGCACTTCTCTGTATTTTGTTGAAGGGAAGCCCCCTTGCCACATCTTTTCATGAGCAAAAATAGACCTCTCGCGTGCAACGAGAGCCCTCTGCTACACATGTGCCTGGTATAGCGGGCCCCTGAAGAGGGGTTCGTCTTCTTTTAACAGCATCAAGAGAAGAGGTGTCCTTACGCGAGCGTCATATCACCGCTGGGCTCCAGGGGGATTTCTATGACCGTGGTGCCCTCGATCTCCGTCTCCTTACAGGCCGTGGTGTTGCGTCCCGTCACCTTGCAGGCCTGATAGAACCCGTGGGGCTTCACTCTCCCGGTGTCACTGGCCACAAACACCTGCAGCACCACCGGCTCATTCACGCCTTCCAACTGGAGGGCCGGTCACAAAACAGAAAAACAGAGCAAGGTCACGGCTTGAGTGATTGAGGTGTTGGTTTTTATGGACACCTGAGTGTTTTTTTTCGTGTGATGTGGACCTTGACTTGGGGGAAGCTCTGCTGTGTGCGGTCCTTGACAGAGCCCCGGCTGCCTTCGGTCAGGTAGCGGGCTCTGTGCTGGGTCTCGGGCTGCACCAGGATCTTCAGCTCCTTGCCGTCAATCTTTGGAGGGTACTGGCCCGACAGGAGACCCCCCTTCACCAGAGAAACCGTTTCCAGGGAACTGCATGGCACAACAACAATGTATGATTAAATACCCTCATATCTCCCTGATAAAACAAACTTTTACAGATATTAATACAAAGCGACATTTTATCGCTCTGTTTAAGAACTCCCAGATTGTAATTGATTTTAAAATGTAAAAAAATTTATTAGATTTTCTTTTTATCACTTGGTATTTTTCGTCATGCGTCGTGATATTCTTTTTACTTATTTATTGGAAAACGTATTGCCTTTTGCTTAGCTTCCAATTTGATGAGGCCAAAAACTGATCTTATTGGTTGGAATATTATGCTCACATGTTCCTATTTTGTGACCGTTACAAAAAGTAATTGGATTATTTAGTAACAAAGCAAAACAAAAATTGCTTTGTTGGAAAGGTACTTTATTTCGGTTGGTGAATGAGGTACATTGATGAATCCTCTTCCCGCATGTTGCCCTCGAGTTCGGAGACTTGGTTGGGTAAAAATAATATCAGGCCGATACCACAAAGGTTCATCTGTTTCCCTCACCTGGCCTTGGGGCCAGCCTTGTCAGAGCCCAGCTGGGAGAGGACAAAGTGAGGGGCCTTGGCGCTGTCTGCATCGAACACGTCCATGCTGTCCTCTGGGAGCGCCGGCTTGGGGCCGGGCCGCTGGCGCGGGGTGCGTTTCCTGGACTTGCGGGGCACCTCCGTGTTGTCGTTGTACGAGCTGGAGCTGACCAGGCTGAAGTTGGAGGCCGAGTCGTCGGCCCACATGCTGCTGCTGTGCTCCGAGTCGGGCCCCCCCGGCCCCGGGGCCCCCACCTCCTCCTGACTCGACATCTGGCTGTCGTCCAGCAGGTCCTCGGGCGGCGGGGAGATGCTCAGCACCGGCCTCCGCTTGGATGGTGTGTTCTGGTGAGGCTGCACCGCCGCCGCCGCCACCGCTGCCCCCGGCCCCGTCCCCGGCTCCCCTGCTGCCGCGCTGGCGCCACTCGCTCCGCAGTTCCCCTGGGCCCCCTCCGCGCCAAACACATCCGCCCCAGTTCCATCTCCACCACCGGGGGGGTGGAGGTGCTGGGGAGCCTTGAGATGTTCTGGGGCTGAGGCGGGGGCGGCTGTGGAGGGGCCGGAACAGGGGGCTCCCATGGCCAAGGACGAGGGGGTCGAAGGGTTGGCCGAGGTGGCATCTGTAGTGTGTATAAAAGCGACATAGTTAGGGGAACTGCCCGCTGACGAGCAGGCTGGCTGTCCCATTTAAGCAGCTGATTTGTGCAGATTTAGTCCAGATTTCCACTCTTCCCAACTCTAAATTCAATAAGCGTCTGTTGCCAGTTATCAGCCCTCACTGTGCATGCGAGGGCCAGTGAGCAACGATCAAGCAGTCTGAAGTTAAAGTGGAGAAGGGTGACAGCGCCCGTATTGTTTTGATTCCTACAGTTAAAAATCAATGTGACACTGACATGCTTTGTTTACAGAAAACAAAAGCAGGCTATAATCGGTACAAACACATTGCTCGAAAAAAATAAATAAATAAGGTTGGGTCAAATGTTCTGGTACAGCCAGATTTTTGCAAGCTGGTAACATGGCGCCAATTTGGATTTGCTAGGGTTACAGAAGTTGTTGCAATTTGCATTCAGTAGTACACAATAGTTTTGGCATGCCAATTGGAAGATTTGGTTGGGACTAAGCGTAGCCATGGAGACAGAATAAACAAGCCTCTGACCTATGGAGCAGTGAACTGCAGACCATTTTATATGCAGACACTCCCTGCCTCAGAGGGAACTTCCTGCAATAAAAATGAGACAGCCAATGAGCAACAAGAGAGCTGATCATTCAAGACTCAACTTTTGTCAATCAATAAATAGTTAAAATACCGAAGGTAGAACTTTTGAAGTGGATTATTCACTGACACGTTGATTAGTGTGTTTTGTTCATGATGATCTGAAATTGCTACATAACGGTTGTCATGCTTTAGACCAGCAATGCAAGTGAACTTTTGGTACATCCCTACTGGTACATTCACTCTCTATGCCTATCTACTCTACCATGTCTAGGTATTTGTGAATACATGTTCCTGCACTGTCTTTATTTATTCCCTGCCCTTAACCATGATCCAAGAACAGCTAATGGTATGGGGATTCTCAATATCAATGGCTAGAGGCAACTTCTCTGTGTATTGATATGTAACGTTATGCAGTGTGATTTCTGAGGACTTTTAGAAGTTAGAATGGGTTTCTTTTTTTCCCACAATGAGCTACTTTAGGTTAACATTAAAGCATCATGACATGCCACCAGGTGTGGTGTGATTAGCCGTTACAAGCGGGTTTTGGAAATCAGGCCCTTTAACACATCACAGTTGTGCGTGTCCACCTAGATGTGTTACAGAAAGATGAGCAACGTTTGCTACAGTCCACTGGGTAGGCCGATAGACCTCTAGATATAGACCTATAGATCTATCCAGCACACATCTAGGTGGACACGCCCACTTCCTGCCCCATATGATGTCATATGGTGCATGAAGCCAAAACGGCATGTAACGGCTTATCACACCACACCTGGTGGCATGTCATGGGACCTTTAACCTGGACATATCTGTAGTCGAAGCTCTCTCTGATGACAGTGATTTCCGTATGGAAATCTCCTACATTAAGGAAATCAGTATAATCTATAAAGATTATAGAAAAACTATAATCACTTAAAACTGATATATTCTACTAAACTTACTGATATATTCTACAAAAAAAAACTGTTAAGTCTACAAGAATCATACTATTAAAACTTCCAAAACCCCTCCCACTCAAACAGCCCAGCCAGTCGAGCTATGCTAGTTCCCGTTACACAGTTGCACAGCCAGTTAGAGTGGACAGAAAACTATTACAGTTCTTTGAATTCTGATATTCTCACTCCTACTAATTGGGAGTGACTCAATATTACACGGACTGAAAAAGCTCACATTAAGCCAGTTGCAGCAAACCCTTTAGAGCGCAGAGTAGCAATTGAATCAAGCAGGCATACTAAATAATGGATCAATGTAAAAGATTTGGATATGAATAACTTTAAACTCCCCCAGAACCAACTTCTGGGGGAAGACAGCACAGAGCCTGGGCAGGAAACCAGAAAGTGTGGGGGGTAGACTTTCGCTGTGTGTACCCTGGTTTGTTACCAATATATTCTTCCTAAGATTAACTCCTTCACAACGACAAGATGAAGGTTTAAGAAGTATATATATATATATATTACTAATTGTCTATAACACAGTCTTTTGGTTTATTTTTCTTACTTTTAGCTTGTCTTCCTACCCGCTACGGGAAAGGTTACGTTTACCAGTAGATGATGGAGAGAGAAGAGAGACAGCTTCAGATGACGAGAGAGAGAAGCAAGACAGCAACAGATGACGACAGAGAGAAGAGAGACAGTAACAGATGATGACAGAGAGAAGAGAGACAGCAGAAGATGGAATGAGAGAGAGAGAGACAGCAGCAGACTACGGAGATGAAAAAGAGAAGAGACAATATCAGATGATGGAGAGAAAAGAGAGCACAGCAGATTATGGAGAGAAGAGAGACAGCTGCAGATGATGGAGAGAGAAAGAGACAACAGATGGAGAGAAAATAAAGCACTAGATGGAGGAATGAGAGAGAAGAGAGACAAGTAGCAGATGATGGAATGAGAGAGCAGAGAGACAGCTATATATGAGGGAATGAGAGAGAAGAAAGCAGCAGATGACCGAGAGGCAGTACTTCACTGTGTGTGTGTGTGTGTGTGTGTGTGTGTGTGTGTGTGTGTGTGTGTGTGTGTGTGTGTGTGTGTGTGTG
>JAOPUD010000162.1:1987609-1998152 GCA_027122715.1 Trisopterus minutus | reverse complement strand
GTGTGTGTGTGTGTGTGTGTGTGTGTGTGTGTGTGTGTGTGTGTGTGTGTGTGTGTGTGTGTGTGTGTGTACGCACAAGAAGAAATCCAAATCTAAAAAATATTACTCATTGGGTAATATTACTCATCGGGATTTTTCAACCTATTTTACGATCATGTTGGTTTAAGGGACTAATGCGGACAACTATTTTTGAAATGGGTCCAGTATTGAGCGAGAGCGCTTCAGCTGTAATCCACAAAAAACAGGCTGCTATGTAATCCTTTAGGGCAAGAACGCCTTGTGAATGTCCGTCCTCTAAAAGTGCTTGTTTGGGCCACAGACAGGCTCCGCTTTTTTGAGCATTGTGGAAAGGATTCCTACACAGAAATACTACTTTTTGCTTTACCATTCACTTGAATCTGCCGGTTTGTTATTGTGTCCAATCAATTCTTGCTTATGGAGAATTGCGCCTGTAGAAGCCTTGCTTTGAACTCTCGTTGTTGCAGGGAATGTTCCTATTTCCATAAAAATTTCAACTCTCCTTCACCCAAATCTATTTGTTAACACTAAGCTTCCCTTTCTGTAGTCCAACACAACAAACTCTCCTCTCTCCAGCTCTCACTGATGTTTCCAGCCAACTCAACTCTTGCAAGACTTCTCCTGCAAACTCTCAGAGTTCACTTGGAAGTGGACAGAGACGCCCCCCCCCACCATTTCAAGTGGACAAGAGTACATTTGTTAGGTCTGTACCAGTTTGAATGAGCGTTCACACCACCCCAAACAATTTGTACTATGGGAGGGGGGGAAACCCTCCAGGGTTTGTTCACAATGCACCCATTAGCTCAGGTGTGAAAGATCCATTGTGTCATTCTGACAACCCTGAAACTTTTTTGCAAGATGTTTTGATGCATGTACTTCAATCATCATACTACATAGAACATTCATGCCACCTTTGTGTTGGAATGGACCCAAAAGACAGCGTAGAGGCTTGGTATTAGACTACATGGCCCTGACCTCAATAAAATACAAAGCTGCATCGTCCAGTTAACGGCGTAAACGTACAGCCAAAGCTTCTTTATAGAGCCTCTTTCCTACTGGACAGAAAAAACCCACTTACACCCACTAACATCTGGCTTTTGTCTTTAGGGGGAAAGGTTACAATAGGCATATATTCCTGGGACAAATAACTCTGCAGTAGTCACAGGTATTTATCGGCTCCAGCGGCGATCCAATCTATGATGTGAACATGACACCCGGGAAGACACACACATTTTCGCCCCTTTGTAGTTTCTTCCATGTTTGAAAGAGAGTCTGAATAAGTAGCAGACATAAAAATAAGTAACCACTGTTACATTTTCTCTGGCCTCAATGGATGCCGCTTTCATTCATTTTGGTAGGTTCATTTAGGTTTAACTTTGAAGTCAATTCTGATTTAGAAGGCACCTTTCACTGGTAAATGTATGGTTGCAGTTGCCCCTAGTCACTGATGCTGGTGCAACTCAATGGGATTTTTCTGGTGGCGATTCCCATGAAGCCTTGCTTTCCCACAGAGCTGACCCAGCTTATCCTGACCAGAACCTCTAACCTTTTAATATTAAACCTTTATGCCTAAACTTGTCGAATCCAAAATCAAGACAAAAACCATCTCTAACCAAATATCAAGACAAAACTATCTCTCAGCTAATACATACAGCCAACTCTTCTAAAGTATCATTGGAGTAAGAGACAAGTCCATCTATTTGCCGCCATGATCCCCTGAAGGTAGGGTCATGGCCTTGGCAATGCCAGACTGATCCCAGATCATGGTGTTAATGACGTAAATGCAGAAGCTCACCTGATGCCAGGGTTGCAGAAGGGGGCGGGCCCGCCTCTCCCCCTCCCCCACTTTTTTGACTCGTGGCGGCCGTGTCTGTCTGGGCGGATGGGGGCTGTAGCTGCAGCTCTTTAGGGAGGAGGTCATACACAGACTCTATAGACCGGTGGAGCAGTGACACACCGGGGAAAAAGGCAAAACAGGCAAACAATCAAACAAAAATACAACTCAAAACCAAAACCAAAGCGACACACTTCCCTGGGCTAGGCTTTCACATTCACGGAGAGGGAAGCTGTTAGAATGTAGTGTAGGGTGACAAGTGGTAAGAAAACCTGCATGGTAACGACATCTTCCACATGGCTGCGTAAAATAAAACCCAGCATAACATGCCTAGATCCTAGATTACGTGGGATTCCCAGTAGACTATAACCAAACACCACGGCTACACTGGAAAAGACCACCACTGATGCATGATAAGCACCGCATTAGGAGTGTGGTTGCTAAGAAACAAGGACCCATCGACAGGGCGACATGGATATTTCATCTGTGTTGACCGTGTCCAGCGTGGGTTGCAGTCTAGCAGTCATACGATACTTCAGCATCAGCAGAACGACAAGTCAGAAAGACACACACGATCTCACACCTCTGTGACCAAAACACGGCTGCCAGAAGAAGAGTCTACAGAAAGTTACTAAGCTAAGCAACCAACGATCCAAAAAGCCCCTTCAGAGTTGTGTCTTTATACCTGCCGGATTGGAAAGATCAACCAGACAAGCAATTGCTTTTATATACAACCACGAGTTTGTTGACCTGCCACAAATCCCCATGCTGTACCCCACACACAGAAAAAAACTAAAGAGCTTTGGCAAAGGGTATATATAGTGTAGGATAAATATAGGTCCTCTGTGAAACCTTGATGAGCCAACGTTGCCCATATCAGAGGTCTACTGTTCCTTGTGCTTTGTCTGCCGAGAGGAGAAAAAGTCTTTGTGTGGGAACCCATCAGGCTCCACTAAGGCCCCGACGTGACATCAGTCCTGACTGAGTCACTTGGACCTCTCTGAAGGCCGACCATACAGAGAACGGTCTGAGAGGGAGCACGCACAGTTCACTTCTGACATTGGTACCACATTTGTAACCACAGTGTCTGCCAACACATATCCTTTAAAGCGTGGAGACAATTGACGAGATGGAAAGTAGATTACTCACTGCCATACATTTATGTTTCTACAACGATTTTCAGGGGAGAATAATTACTTCAGACCACCGTGTGATGATTTACCGGCATTTGAGTCATACCAGTGATGATTTATAACTAACGAATGCGTTACTTTTACAAATTGGTGAGTTCAGGGTTTCAAAGTATAGGGCTGCAATATATGGTCGAGCATGGTACGATTATTTGTTAGTGTTTCTGAGTAATTATGAGAAATTAGAAAGAAATGCTTGTAATACTGTTAAAGGTTGTTAAAAAATTATTGACACCCTACTAGTGAGTGTATAATAAGTTTACCATAATGTTTGGATCAAACTAACTAAAATATGAGAGGCGGCAATGAACTTAATTCATAAATATCAATATATTTACAATAGAATAGATTACTACAATAGTACAATTTGCGGCCTGCTCCTTAATGGTTGCACAACCATCCTCTCCCAACATTTTTGCAAAATTGGGCTATTACCCATTGGTCGAGAAACACTGGCTACAGCCTACACTTGGAACAATCCAGTTACCTCACCACATTGCTATGCCCTCCTCACATTACACATGCTTAAAGTGTTGCCAAGTGCCATGCCCACTTTGAGCCTCTGAAGATGGCATCTGATAAAGATGCCAGATTAATACTAGTATTATAACGCTTATTAGAATCCCTCCAGGCAGCCAGACCATAACGTTACCTAGTCATGCATATCAATCTCCCATTACAAAAATTAAATAATATGAATTTCTCTTCTGTATTAAAGTAAGTCAGTAAATGATAGCATATTAAAATACTAAGCAGTAACTCAGCACCTTAGTCAACATAAATGTCTGCACAGGAAATAAGGCATTCTATTTATTTGTCTATGGTTCCAGAACTGCCAGTCCAGCTCGACTGACATGCATTCCTACCTGCTGTCCGCAGTCCCACTTTCCCCCATTAGACCAAATAGGACACACACACACACACACGCACGCACACGCACGCACGCACACACGTTTGCCCGGATCCATTGAGAGCATTAGTTGCAAGGTCAAATAACAATGCCAGGGTTGTTCATTAGCAGGCTATAAATAGCAGAAGCTCTGAACTACTGGTCAGGTAGCAGGTGAACTCTAGATACCCTGCATAGAATGTGGGCGTGCATTCGATCGTTTACACATAAAGGTTAACAAATAAACAATACCCAACGCCTATCCCTTACTACTTATTCTAAATGTCGGAGTTGACACAAGACAAAGCAACCTTTTGTAAACAAACCCTATTTATTGACGGTAACCTCGAACAACTAGAAGCAGCATTGTTGATTGTAAGTGGCACTGAGTGCTATATTCCCTGGCGATGTCTGCAGAAGTGACTGACTTCTCAAGAGCCAAGAGTACGATGGTAGAATACTCTACTATAATATATGGGATCTCGGTCAATGTTCTGCTGCACTTACTTGAAATGAGGAAATAACAATAGAGCAACAAGTCCTAGGCATTGGGTCGGGTGTAAGTTACTAAATAATGTCTCAATACATCTAAATTGAGCA
This sequence comes from Trisopterus minutus, assembly GCA_027122715.1. Lineage (NCBI taxonomy): Eukaryota > Metazoa > Chordata > Actinopteri > Gadiformes > Gadidae > Trisopterus > Trisopterus minutus. The sequence continues at coordinate 1,993,621 of JAOPUD010000162.1, read as the reverse complement.
ATAGGGCAGCTGTTCGTAGTTCATGATCGGTGGTTATGACTATAGATTGGAAGTATTTGGTCTCGGCCAAACTCGATGGCCGATCCCTTTCAACAGATGCACTACTAACCAAAATAGCACGTTTCATTCACAACCATAGGCGACGAGGACACACATAAACACACACAGACACGCACGCGCGCACAGACACACACACCCGCACAGACACACGAGGAATACCACCGTGTAGACCCTTTTAATGGTTCTAAATAGGAAATATGTCGGCCACGACACTGTTCTTCTAGATGTACGGCAGCAAGACATCATTCGGGCAGCACGTCTATGTAAATGTCACATTCTGCTAGCCAGCCGAGCTAGCTGGCCAAGTTAGTTAGCCACATTGGATGGCTGAGGAAAAGAGGGCTAAGTAGTGTTAGCTAGCAGCCTGACGAGAGCTACCGTGACATTCACGTCGCTGCATGCAAAACCAGGACTAATTGTATGCGTGAAGTGCGAGTGCAGTACGATCTTACCTTTAGAGTAAAGAGACTTAGGGGAATTAAGGTCCAGATCCGATGTAAGGAGGGATATAAAATCAGAGGGCATAGCAACGCTTCATCGAGGGGAGGGGACGGACACCCTCTCTGGATCAGTAAACGAAGCCAAGCTCCCCTTGGTCAGTAAATATTTGCGTTTAATAAGCGGAATGGTTCACAATATATACAGGATAGTGATAATCCCCGACCAAACACTTAAGACGTAAACATACTTTCATTAGTACGTTTCGCGATTAGTTTGCCTTTGAGAAGACACTGCTACGATGAAACGAGTACACACACACACACACACACACACACACATACATTACACACACACACACACACACACACACACACACACTGCCCGGAGACGGTCGGCCCCCTCCTGGCTCCGCCCACTCTCGTGGGGCTCCATCACGTCACTACGTATGCTAATGTGCGCATGCTGGAAGTTTTTCAGTTTCTTTATTTGAATATGATTTATATGATAGCCACGTGTAGCTGTTATGCATACAACTATAATAGTGTCTTAATATTTAATATATATATATATGAATATACATATGAAGTGTTTGGTGAATGGTGAATCAATTTACGATACACCTCAAATTCCCAGAAAGCACTTCGGTAAACGTCATCGTCACGGCATTGCGGAAGTACTTACATCGGTGTGATGTTGTTTTTTTTACTTTGACAGTCACATTCATTCTGCAGAACTGATATTTTATTGGCGCCTTTAGTAAGCGTTATGGCAGCTCTAAAGTACGCAGGTATGGATGACACAGATAGCGAAGATGAATTGCCCCCTGGATGGGAAGAGAGGTCTACTAAGGATGGATGGGTATATTTCGCAAAGTAAGAAAGATTTCCTTCGAAGAACACTATACAGTGGATTCATATTATTATGATATAAGTTATCATTGGCGTATGGCGATAGCATCCCGAATAATAGTTGCTTTGAGTTTAAAAACATCGCAGACAGGCAAAAAAAAAAGACTACACTTTCATTGTAATGAGTGTGCACCCTGAATCGCATTGCAACTGTACAATTAAGCTCAAGTTTTCGCATAGGACTTTGCTGCGAACCATCGGAAGCGTCCCATGTCAGACTATATTTTAATGTTATATGTTTCCTACTGCTAACCCTTTCCAGCATGCAGGTGTATTTTTGCAATAGACTAAATATTCTTTCATATAGCCTAAACGTGTCAAGCCAGATAAACAGTAGTTAGAATAGTGCTCTTATTAGTGTCTGTATGAGGCCGTGAGATGAACCCATTTGCCAGAATTGACTTCATAATATGATCATAAACTCACTCACTCATAAACTAGAACTGAGGTTATGTTTAAATTTGTAAATGAAATGAATCAACATCTTCTAGCCCCTGTTGGGGAAATCCGAGGTGCCCAGAGAGATGTTATCCCTCCACCTCCTGGTTGGTCCTGGTTATGCCTTATGCTCATCTCAAAGTTAACCACACCTGTACATTTTAAAGGGGTGTTACTGACCCTGCCTGGACCACCTCTGCCGGTCTCGGGAGATTCAACTGAGACATCAAGCAGACAGAACAGAACTCATTCCGGCTGCTTGTCTGGCTGCACCAAACAAGTGGTGGTCACTAGCACTTCACTCGTAGTTTGGAGACATATAGGTGCAGATGCAACATACTGTAGGTCAATAGAGAGCTTTGCCTTCTAGCTTAGCTTCCTTCTCCTTGTTCCTACATCATCCGCATTAATGCTCAAAAGCTCACTGGATGCCACCCTTCTACTGCCACACTAGTCACACTCAAGGCCTCAACTGGGGCTGGATGTCCCTCAATGAGTGTAATGAATAGGAGTATAGAGAAAGCACAGAAAGCAACAGTCAGACCCTGGTGTCCCATACCTCTCATGCAGTACCTCCCACGTAATCTTTCCGGGAACAGGGTCATATGTCCCCTCCAGATCTTGGAAGCACATGACAACATATAAACTCTCTTCAAACATCTTCAAAAGGGTAAAGGGTGGGTTTCTCTGGACTCTGACCTTGTGGCAGCCAACCAGCCAGAAACTTTATCATGTCACTACCTCACAACCCCCCCCCCCCCTGTTATTGTCTATCATAATTAAAAGGTCTTAGACCTGGTATTTCTGGATCTTCAACCCAGACACGTTTGCCTTGCTTGACCCTACCCAGTATCTTACAACTCCAGACAACATGCTCTCTGGAAATGTTTAGAACTCACAAGCCCTTCAAAGCCCCAACTTTCTGAGTCATGACCCAGGAAGGTTCATGATCCAGTACCCATCTATACCCTTGTTGTGGTCTATACCATCATAGTGAAATAGATTGTTGTCCAATGTTCTTCCATTGGGAAGCCATGAGGACTCAATGCTAATATGTGGTCTCTCTTCTGATATCTTATGTGACCACAGCCATGATGAGATGAAGACCCAATGGGAACATCCTAAGACTGGGAAGAAGAAGAGATGTGCTGGAGGTTTGTCTGAACCATCTAACATGTTTATCTGGCTGAAACTACCCATGCACTATTTACAATGATATTTATTCACACTGGTAATTAAGGAGTCGCTATGGGTTTGGCAGGGAATTTAGAGACAAGTCATTGAGAAGCAGGTCAAGGTTAGACATAACACAGGGTTTTGACGTTGAATACAGACACTTTTCATTATGGAGCAGGTAGGGGTTAGACTGTGAATACGGAGACAGGTATCTAAGATGAGGTAGTGGTTATATAGTGAATACAGAGACGTGACATTAAAAGGTAGGGGTTTGACAATGAATACAGAGACATCATTATGGAGCAGGCCTCTGGTTCAACATAGGCCAGAGAAAACAAGGAATGTAGTCACATTTGGTGTAAATCCTGCTTTGGTGAATATTTTACTCTGTGTTTTGACTTGCATCCATGCATTTCCAAATTTCTAGTAATATTTCTTCACCTGTGTGTTCAATCTATTTCCCTCTGTAGATTTACCATATGGATGGGAACAAGAAACTGATGAAAAAGGACAAGTGTTTTATGTTGAGTAAGTTGTTCCTTCCTTGGACACTAAAATACAGTATTCAGGATTTCATAAGAACATTTAATGAGGTAACTGTTGGAGTATGCATAACATCTGTTAGTTATCTACTTCTCTCAGAATGTACCCTCTTCAAACCATAGGCCTACATGAGTTAGCCTGGAACCGATGATTCATGTTAAAATATGTTTAATTCATTTACATCCCATGAAGTTCATTTTAGCAATTTATCAACAAATAGTCAACAATAATCAAATAATGATAGTTACAATATTCCCAACAGTCAAATCCAAGCCAGGGTTTTAGGCTAATATAAAGTGCAACCACAACTACTGTACTTTGAATAATACGATTTGACAATGTAAATTGTCGTTTCAGTCACATTAACAAGCGGACCACCTATTTCGACCCGCGGCAAGCTTTCACTGTAGAAGATGTGGTGCTGAAGCCAAAGAGATATGATGGAAACACTGCTGCCCTCGAGATCCTGCAAGGGCGTGACCTTTCTGATAAGGTCATCCTCATAACTGGCGGCAACTCTGGAATCGGTGAGCTCACATACTGAATTGTGTTTCCTTTTACTTATTTCATCATGAAGTACACCGTGTATTCATCTGTATCTCTGTAAAGTGGTGCCACTAGGTGGCGACGTGGCGTCGTGGAATATTTGGAGAATGTTTTTTTTTTTACTATCCAGAACAGGACCATGTCTCCCCTTATCCGTCTAAAACCAGACATTCATCAACATTAGCCCCCAAAATGATACAATTAGACCCAACAAATCATTCGTTAATACCGAACATGATTGTATTGAAGTTCATTAGTGGTGCTAAATTGAATGTCATTGTTAACTGTAATAAATTATGGCCATTTGGCCCTACCGAATGCAAGGCTCATATTATAATGGTGTGTGAACAAATCTATTCCTCTTTCTTTTAGTTAACATTACAGCAAGTGGCCCTTTATTTTGGACTGCTGAATTGTTCAGCACAGGTAGTGACAGTATTAGGGGAAATCAAATAAAGATAACTTTTCTTAATTGTATTTCTATTCAAATCTTTCTACACAATGTTGAGCAGTTTAATTGATATTTTTTCGTGAGATGACTGCAATCAGTGCAATATATTTAGAGTAATAGCAGCTACAGAGAAGAATCGTCACCTTACAATGGGGGTCTTGAACTAATTTAATGCACTGCTGACCTTGGGGATTATTCCCCATAATGTCCGCAAAACACTTCATCAAGCAAAACTAAAGTGGGAGTGTTTGCTAGTCAAACTAATTACATTTTGTCTGTCACAGGGACTCAAAGTAGCTGGCTGCCTATTTGATCAGTTTGACCATATTTTAAAAATTTAACTTTTACTTGAACTACAAATTAATATTCAATCTCTGTATTGACTTGTTTTGCACAAGACTAAACATTTAGAAAAAAAACATATCAAATAATAAAATAATTAAGTTAAGAATAATATATTATTAAGGGTTTTGGTCAAATTAGAAGGATACAATATCAGTATGTATATGTTTGCATGTACCTTGTGTGTGTGACAGAGCCAGAACCAGATCATTAAAAGTTTACATTTATTTAAAATGAAAAATAAAAAAAATAATTGGTTCAGATAATTATTAAGACAAAACCATATATTGTTAGATAGGTTGACGAATTAGCTGGCTTTAGATTCAAAGACGATATAATTGGATTATTGAAAAAAAAATCGATATTCAATTTCGCCACAAGAGGGCACAGGTGGCACATCATGCCAGTGGAGCCAATAACGTCTTTATTTAATTTTAGACGGAGCTTAACACTTGAGAGGAAGGTGAATTAATAAGCTCCATATAGTTGTTTTTCCTCACATATAAATTATTACATATAGTATATAAAACGAATGTAAAAAATAATAATTATAGGAATATTAATTTCATGTACATATAATGATGCATCTTGCCTATAATTAACATGCCAATAGTAATTGCCGCTGCTTGAATGCCTCTTTGACATTCCAGTAGCCTATGAGTAAAATTAGCTTATGCCAATTGGTTTGACACTTTTAGCATTTTATTCGTATCGGTAGCTAGTGTCAAGGCTATTTTCAAAATGTCATATTTCCTCTGAAGGAGGAAACGTACATTTTTTTTATTAGTTATCAAAAGACACGAATTTCCCAACCAAATTTCCATAATTTTATACTATTAATTTAGCTTTTAATGCACATTCATTTAAAACACATGTATGGGTTTATTTATGCATGAAATGTAATTGTGTGCGAGTTTGTGACCAACCTTGCAATATTGCTCGGAGGCGAGATATTACGGTCTGTCCTGCCTATGTGCTCACCATGCTATTTGCACAAGCATATACCTCCTCTCGGTTCCCATGGTAATCAAAGAAGCCATAACTCCAATTGTGTTTATAATCCTACTGCTTTGTTTTTCCTTCTCACTTATTCCCCTCCTCCCCCCC
>JAOPUD010000162.1:1850974-1869687 GCA_027122715.1 Trisopterus minutus | reverse complement strand
GGGGGGGGGGGGGGGGGGGGTTGGGTGGCACCCACTGGCACTATTAGACCTGTGTGTGTTGCCATGGCTGTGTGTGTGTGTGCAGAACAGACGGAAGGTCTGCTCTGTTGAAAGGAGAGCTTTCTCCCAAGCTTCATGCCATTTGCTGTATGTTGCACCACCCACTTGACCTTGTTTTTCTGAGCAGAGAATGACAGGGAGCGGCCAGCCTGAGGTTTGTGAAGACAAAATTATCGGCTGAAGATCATTGTGCAGTCTATTTAGTATTTATTCTTTCACGGTATTTCAGAGTTCTACAAACCTCAATTAAATTCAAGACAGGCGTCATTAGCAGGACATATATAAAGGTTATATAATATGTATTACTTATATGGGTTACTTGTGTTACACACTGCTCGAAGTGCATCCCTCTCCTCTGTGTTCATTCTGCTGGACCTTTCGGCAGCGTTGGACACATGCAGTAAACCTCCAGATCTTCCTCTCCACCCTCCAAAAGCTAGGAGCATCAGGACACGTATACTGTCCCGGTGCATATGCTACCTAAAGGATCCCACTTACAGGGTAACCTTAAAAAAACCTGTGTCTGAATCTTGCAGTCTCCCTACTGGGGTCCCTCAGGGTTCTGTTCTGGGTCCCATCCTTATCCCATCCTCATCTCTCTGTGGTCCAAGTCATTGGTTATGTCATTCACTCACTCCAAAGCTATGGAGTAGTTATTATTAAGACTAATAACTAATAATGTATTAAGTAAGTGTCTGGCTTATTATGAGGCTCAAACACCACCTGAGGCTTCATTTGGACATGCCTGAGATGCCCTTCCTTCCCGGGTAGGAAGATCCCATCGACAACCTCTCCATCAATAGAAAACTCTGTCGTGTCCCACTCCTGGCGAGTCATCTCGTTCTGGCTGGCCGGCCTGCATGTGCCATTCAATCTCTGCAGCTCATTTAGAAGGCAGTGGCAGGTCTTCAACATTTCCAAGTTCTCCCACAGCACATCAGTCCTCTGCACTCTGCAATGGCTACTGGTGGCTGCTCGAATACGATTAATTCAAACCACCGGTACATGCCTACCCTGCTGTGATTGGGTAAGGCCAATTCTACATTAAGGACATGGTCAAATAATATATCCCAGACTCTCCGCTATGCTGAGCAACGGACAAATGGCTGTCTACTCCGTTACTACGAGGGGGCCCCAGCTGTGGCTCAAAAAAATCGTGATTGTTTGCTGTCCTGGCTCCACAATGGTGGAACGAGCTCCCTTATGAAATCATGACAGCAGAAACCTGTGGCCTCTCCGGTGCAGACGGAGAACTCATCTGTTCAGACGGCACCTTAGGCCATGAATAAAAAACTAAAAACCACAACACTATCCGTCTCTTGTTTGTAAAATTAAGCACTTGAAGCATTTCGTTAATTAAGTATGTATTTCTAGATTGTGCCATTATGATTTTATTGTAAGTCGCTTTGGATAAAAGCGTCAGTTAAATAAAGGTGATGTTACGTAATGTGATGTTGCTGAAGCACTCGAACATTGCAATACATTCATTAATGATAAATAAGGGTTACTTATACGAATTATAAATAAATGCATTAACAGTAATCAGAGTGAATCTACAGTATCTCGCTGATCGCTATCTCAACTTTGAGCAGAGAAAAATTATAACAGAGGCCCTTTATTATTCGATTTGTCACAAGAATAGTCTGTTCAATCTTAGAGTCCTCTTAAATGAAGCTGTTTCTAGGTGATCGCAGAGCATAGGGGTTCATTGTATAGCCCTATAAACAGCGTATTTGCGTTACTTTATATAATTATACCATTAAACGGAATATCTTACATTTCTTATAGGCCTATTCGTACGATGTTTAGGTCTTCAGAGAAACGAGAGAATTACTGGGCGACACGTCAGGTCGAGAAATAAGGCTACAGAAGCTGCCACACTGTAATAGAGTAAAAACTAACGAGAGCCTTTTGACAAAGTGCAAACTATCATTGTATAGCCCTAATTGTATTACATGTAGGTCTCATCATAAATTCTTTCCCATCAGATCTTGTCCTTGAGAGAGGTCAGCAGGCCTATCCCTGTGTAAGCTACGTTTCAATACAAACTGTAGATTTCAAACCAAGGCCGTAGCTAATAGAAATTACCATTGAGACCGAATTAAATTAAGACATGAAAGAGACATGCGCTGCTGTCGTAACAAGAGGAAGAGGCAAGCGCCAACTTCTTAGCACTCTGTGCATGCAGTTCGAGTAAAATACGCACTCGTTAAATGGATTCCATGCTTGTTTCCAAGAATCGTATGCTTTTAAAATATGTTTTTAGAAATGCAGTGACATCTTTTCACCTTATGGTCTCCGGGTGACTTGCAAAGTGACGCGCGTACAACAGCCGACTTCAGTTAGTGACGCGAGTCGGACGAGGACCAACTATTATCTACGAGGATCAGAATAAATCACCATGCCAACCGCTGGTCACAGTGTGATTTCACCATCTTTAGTACGTAACAAAAAAAAAACATTGAGTGTATGCTTGGACAGTGTCTAATCTTACAAAATAGCACGGCTGACGTGAATTGGATGGCCTTTACTCAACGGCCTTAACAAAACTCAAGATGTACCAGGAAGCTTACCGGCATGCTGCAACACCATCGAAAAGTCTCTCTGGAAATATATTTCCAAAAGTACTTTATTATTCAGCTGCACACAGGTAGGTAATTAGCTATTGATGGAAAAACAAATGAACAAAAAAAGTAAGGCAAGCACATAGACCTTAAGTGAGCAAATCTATAGTAATTCTGTAGCAAATGCATCTAATAAAAGCCTCAGCCTTTAGAAACCTATTGAACTTGAATTCCACAATCCCCATTTCATTAAATCTTTTACTGAAAAGAGGCAAGAAGGCTGGGGCGTGCTGAACATTTGACCTGCTGTCACAAATTGGCAGGCATGACATTTTTTTTCCAAGTGGGAGCCGAAAGGGCTACAATGCTTCAGGGTGTAATGGGAGTTCACAAAACGAGCGGGCATTCTGACTATGTACAGCGGGGTTCAGCCATCCTCAGACTATGGTGTGGGTCGGATGTTGAAACATGTCCTCCAGCAGTGGTCAGGTGGGTTTGTGGAGGTTATAGCGCGTTGTACTCCACACACTTGGATGGATCTGTGGTGAAGTGTTTCTGGCAGCTGGTCATTAACCGCTTCAGTCCCTGAGGAAGCAGTCAAATGCGTATTGTAAAGCACAAGAAACTTGATGCATTCGATTAAATGCAACAAACAAAGAACAAAAACATGAGCAATGCATAAAGAATGAGCAAGAAAGCAACACATGACAGCACGGCTATAGAAAACACCTTCACTAACCCTTATGTAAAAAGAGTTCCTGAGAGCATTCCAACGACTAGGGGCTTACATAACAAATGAAATATCCCAGGAAAGGATATGAAAGGAACACAGGATGTGGGTTGTTATTCAACTTGCACTGAGGGAACGCTACACATTCCTTTATCAAGGTCATGCTCACACTATGCTGGATCAATGTCAAAAAAACTCAAAATTTTTCTTTCTTCCTTTACACTAATATTTGCAGAGTGCTGCCCATCTATACTGAAATGGCAACAATGTACAGCTTCCCACCAGAGCAGATTACTCAAGAGCATTGTCTTGATTTGACCACAGAAATATCTCCCCACCACACAGACACAGAAAGACAGACAGACAAACTGAATGGAGGGGTCACCTGGATGTACTTTCTTTGCGTCTCGTCGTTGAGAACGTGAGCCACGTGTTTGGAAAAGATCTTTTCTCGTCCTGTACGAGCGTGGATGCCGACCATGGTTACACCAATAGGCCAGGGGGCATTACCGATTGCCATTTGCAAGTATGCGTCATTTGCCTGGGGAGGGAGGGGGGGGGGAATAGCATGCTCAGTTGAAGGACAAGAAAACCATAAAACAACTTTAGATGAATTGCGAAAAAGTGGGTAACATGGCAGTGATGTGTGTTGACACTGGCCCAGATCTCGACTTGAATGCACAACAATTCAAACATTTAAGAGAAGATGTTAATATGGACTCTTATGTGCATTAATTGTTTCATAAGGTAATTCTTACTGCCAGTTCTGCCAGTTACCCGGTAACAAGGAAAACTGACTAGAACCCCTACATCAGTTTGTACAAGTGTAGATAGTGAATGCCTAAATAGCAATTTTGCCCGACTCTAAATATAACCCTTTTTTATGGACAATAGCGGACGGGGACTTGCAAAAACAGTTTTGTTATTGCCATTACCAATTTTTACAAGAGGCTGACCTGGCAACATTGTAGGTTGCTGGGGGCTGGTTCAGCACTATGAAGCTACAATAATAGACACTAGAACTGCAGGGCTAGTGCAGCGTGTGTGTTTAAGGTTTAACATTTAATTGATTTGTTCTATCCAGAAGACTCAACACAACACTCTCAATATTCACCACTTGGTTGATCACAACATTTAGCCTGTATTTCAACCCATAGATTGCCCAAGAACAACACATTGTGTATGTTCTTCTAAGCACTAAACACACAGCAATTGTTTTCCAAATTGGAATATATATAAATATTTTTACCTTGACATACTCCCTTTCCAACATGAATTTGATGATGTCTGTGATGGATTCTTTGATGTCAGCAGGTAGGTTCTGAAAGACAGACAGTGAATATACAATTATTTTAAGAAACAATAAATCAAATAAGTAAACAGATATGAATGTAATTCTGAGGAAAGCTACCTTCTTCCTCAGCTTCCTGAAGAGAGGTTTCAGGTAGGTCTCCGTCTGGGAGTGGGTGGCGCTGGCCAGCTTGCCCTGGACACTGCGCTTCACGTGGTCTTCTCTACTGTTCAGGTCCTTGGCCCAAACACCCAGCAGGAACTACCACGATAAAGTTGTGGTTATTGTTATGACTTGTTATGAAAACAAACAAAAATATCGTACCAATATATATTGTGCAACAGCTTCCTCTAGAGGGCATGTTTCAAAGCGTCTTACCTTCAGGACTTTGTCAATGACACCTTGGTCTCCACTATCATCTCCCGTACCCAGAGTTTTACCAAGAACCTAAGAGAGACAAGATTCTGCTATGAACCTTTACTGCTGCTTATGTGCCAGGAATGATACATATCTATTTGCAATTCTTCTGAATACATGGTCACACAAATGAGAGAACAAGTGGAAAATGATAATTATAGCACTATATATATATAGTGCTTTAATTATCATTTTTATTAATGTATGGCATATTTGATCCTTCCACAACTACTTCAGTTATTGCAACTAGTGCTCTTACTGCTGAGCTCAGGTGTTGTTTTGTACAACCCATTTCATTGTACCACATTGTTATCGTGTTATCCTACACATGACTAATGGAACTGAAATTGGACCATTCCACAAACCTCAAGCTCTTCTATGGTTGTGTGCTCCTCATGCACTTTCAGATCATGCTGTGTGTCGATTTCTCCCGCTTCTGTCCCCCCAACAATCTCATTCAGGTACTGCTGGTCAATCTTGTCCATGGCTGCTTTCAGGTCATTCCTCAATCCCTAGAAAGAGCGAGAGCGGGAGAGCATGAGAGAAGAGTTAAATGAGAGATTTAACAATGGTAATTATTCCCCATCCATTTGGATACAGTCGAGGTTAGCATGTGAGCATCCGAGGCCCTTACCTTATTGACTTCTGGGGCCAGGATCTCAATCTTTCGGAGTCGCTGGAAGGCTTCATAATCAGACTCTCCAAAGAGACGGATTGGTTCACCTCGTTCTCGCATCCGCCGAATGACCTAGCCCAGCGACAGCAGAAACATACATCATGTGAGAGACAGCGACAGGCACAGGGGGGATGATGGATGGTCCTGAAGAGGAGTGCACGTGGAAAGGTCAGGGTTCATGACTCACCTCTTGACGGGACAGCGACATTGGCAACTTTTCCTCCGTGAGCTCCAGTTCCATGACCGGAATGGCTGAGGGGGTCGGCGCATCCTCCACCTTGGCAACCTGGAGAAAAACCCGGCGGTAGAAGAATGAGTTTTACAACAATATAATAAACCGACACCCAGGCGCACACTTAAGCACAGACACGCCCACACGCATGAACACACAGACTCTCAAGCTGCTGTACGAGGGTATTCAATCTGCAATTCTGGTTTCTGGTTGGAAGAGCTCTAATCTGGTGGAACTCTTGCAGTGGAAATGAATTCATGCGCCAAGAAACGGACAACAAAAAGATTGAGATTTAAAAATAAATATCCAGCTGGATGTCAACTATGAGGAAAAAATGCTTTTTGCCCTATTAAGAAACTATGCTCATTTCAAATGTTCTCTGATGATGTCATGTCATGCATTCATTTGCACATGCATGTTAGCAGTCTTCGATTGTGGTATGAAAATCACAATATAAATTAACAAAGTTTTAATATTGAAAATGTATAGAAAATGTTTCGAAGACTGCAGTGCAATACTACCCTATTGTTGAGCTTAATGCGCAACATGAAAGCATTTTGCCCAGTGTTTTTGCAAATAAATGCAAAAATCTGCCACACTTCGCAAGTGGTGGATGAATAAACAGAAACATGACACAAAAAACAGCTGCTTTTGCTGACAAATATGCAAAACAATAAGGGGCATTTTCTGTTATTTGCAGAAATTGTAACCATTTCAGTGAATCATGCTGTAATCCAGTTCAGTTTTCCCCCACCCTTCCTTTCCTTGCTCCCTTCTTTGATTTTTATTGAAGGTAGTAGTAGACGTGAAATAACAATTCTTTGGCAAGGAAACAAACATAGCATGTTTTTAAATAAACCAGACTTGCTTCCAAGATTCAGTGGAGGTTTGATTTGATCTACTTAACCTTCTACAGCCTCACGATTGGCCTTCACAGAGCTTTTAATAGCCTCTGAAAAAGGATGTATGTTAATGACTTTCCAAACCAGCTAGCCAGTAAAAGTAGTACAATGGAGGGAGTTCAGTATTCAATCTCTTAACAGCCAATCTCAAATAAAGAAGCACAGCAAATGTCAAAGGCCCCAAATACTATCCAAAGGCATCCTGACTTTGCAAACGATTTGGGATGATAATTCCTGAATGTTGGTAAATGGAGAAGGTGCCAAGGAAAGGGAGACATTTGGAAATAGAGTCCATCTTCTCCTTGCTTCATGCACTGTCTACCATCATGACTGTACCATGCCATACCTGGCTCTCAGTGGTCTGTCGCTGAACCTACAGACGCAGGCAGCACACAGAGGTTGGAGAGAAACGGCACAGTAAACACAGAAACAAACGCTTGTTTAAAGTTACCACTCCAGCAACGCTTGTGCTTCTTCTGATCTTGGGGACAACACACCAAAATGAAACCCAAAGATGTGATAATAGTGAAAGATTAGATTGCATGCCTGGATAGAAACACCACTGGTTTAATATATAGAATGACCTCTATACACATGTGAATAACCATTGTTTGTATGTAGTTTGTTATGTTTCATTTTACTGCAGAAAATGTCTTGTTTTCTCATGATACACATGTCATTGTGTTCTGGAATTCATTTTTGTTAAATAAATATCTCTTCTATGCTGACAGAATCAAATATCTAAAACCAATCAAGCTGTTTAAAAACCCATCATCTGCATTTAAGTGAGTGATTTGCGCTCCTTTGGTCTATGGGTTGTTTACTTACTTTATAACCACATCTTTTGTAATAATCTTCCTCTTCCTTACGGGCAAGGTCAGCTCTTTTGAAGTATCTCTTGGTATCCTGGGAAAAAAAAACGTCTTGTTAGTACATGAGCAAATAACTAAAATAGACATCGGAAAATAGCTGGGCAACCATCAAAATGTAAATGGAGAAAAAAGTCAACCATTCGGATCACTCACGGAACACTCGTTTAGTATTTACAAAAGTGCTGCAAAGTAATCGACATTGAACTAATGGGAAAAAAAACTCAGGATGGAGTCCCTGGGCCCAGGCTGCACCGTGTTATGGCCAAGGCTCGAAGCGCTAACGTTACAAAAATAGACACTGCAGTCTGCCGTTTACGCGTATTTCAGTAACGGCATACACGTTTCTCCTTTATTATAGCGAGCATTCCCTTAACGACTCCCCCCCCGTGACATATGTTTATAATTATATTGATAAAGGGGACTATTCAATGGCATAATAATAATAAGGGCAGTAGCAGCTAGCTAAGCATCGTAGTTTACGGTGGGTTACAGTAACACAACAAACGACTCACATTTACGAGATCCTTGTCTTGAACCAACTTTCTCTTTCTCTCGATCTCAGCCTTAAGGAGATCCATGTCAAAATACTCAAAGCATTCCACTTTACCGCAAACACACACAAAAAAAATACTGTTGACGTCGAATATAATCAACAGTGTGTGACCGATAGATCCGACGCCCCGGAAGTTAATGTCCGGGGGCCGGGGTCACGTGTCTTCTGGGATTTATCAGGTGATTCAACTCACAGGTTTTTCTATCTTTAATGCATGATGTCATCATTCCAATAACAAAATAATCAAAATTGCCTTGCATTGCTCACAGTATTTTCAAAGAATGATTTTCTATGTCTCGCAGGATTAACATTTTTCGATTCAACACCGAAATGTGTCTCGATCTGTAGCTGCATGGGCATATTGAAATACATTTATTTTGTGGTCATTAAAAAATAAAATAAATAAATAAATTGCTTTAGTGACAAGTAGCCTGGCTGTCAAAAGGTTGGTCACAACGGAAAGTGGTGGTTAACTGAATGTAATGCAAAGCTAGGTTTGAGATCTCTCACAAATATTTTAGTTAACTTTTTTTGCTAACTTAAAAAAAAGAAGTTTCTAAGGTAGGCCTACCTTTATTTTCCTATGTAACGAACAAGGCTGCCAATGTTTTTTTTATTGATAAAGTTGATTATAACAATTAGGGTTGTTATTATAATGATCATTTAGTAGGCTTTTAATAGTAGGCTTTTAATAGTAGGCTAGTATTAATTAAAGATCGAAAACTAATATCACTAATTAATTATCTGGTTTGTAGCCTGGATTAATTGCGAGTTTGCCAGTGTTTGTGCACATGTTTTCCAGTGGTTGTGGTTACTAAATGAGAGCACACCATGAGGTGGCGCAAAGGGATGTGACGATTTTATTAATAATAAAGTCATTAATTTATTTGCATATCGAATACAGAGGAACAGACTGGTCTTGAATGTGGAAATATATTAGACACTAGTTATAAGCTTCTTCTTTTTTTTTTTTTATAAAAAGATCAGAATACTGAGCATTTGCAGTTGACTAAATCGAACCCCAGATGAGGGGAAAAAATAGTGATTAATAGGGCAGACCGGTTGAGTGTAACACATGCAGTGAATGCATATTATGAAGATCGGTTCCCGACCCTACGGCTGATTACATATTTATCCTAAAATGGAGTTCGGAGAAAGGAAGCGAAGAAGGAAGTCACAAAGCTTTAAAGTGGTCACGGATGAAGGTAGGCGTCGGGTTGCGAGACCGTGCAAGATGCGCGCCTCTGTCTGGGTGTCTGGCTCAGTATGAAAGCAGAGACGACTGTAAACAATAGAGGCGACTACGACTTCGCTAGCGTTATTGTTTCTATGCGATAAATGAGACAATGGGAATATTTTAATTAAAAGTCTGGTATTACTCCCAGTGAAATCAAATGTAAATATGATATAGGAGAGAATGAAAAAAAAAATGAAAATGTAAAAATGCTTATAACACTGTTATAGAATATAATACATTCCCGAACTAATCACCTGCAAGGCTACAGTTTGGTAACTATACTATACTACTTTAGGCTCCATCCATGGATATAGCTACTTCCCCCACCTACAGGTGGTAAAAGCTGCATCGAATGAAAAGAAGGCCTTATTGGTTGATGTAACAACACATATCAGAATAAGTCACATGTCCTTATTTAGTTCTAATGTGTTGTTTAAGACAACTATAGTTATTATATGCATGCATTAGTAATATTTCAGTTGTACATTTTCTTAATTTGCAATGATATTTTACTAAACTTATTCTTTCTTTAGGTTTTGACCCACCTTTGGTCAATTCCAGTTGCACAGATGCCAACGAAGAGTCTGAAGATGCTGCTGTTGATGCTGGTACATAAGCTTAGAATGAACCCCATGCTGGTGTAAACAAAATGATCAGAAGATATATAAATATCATTTTTAATCCTCCTGCCCTCGCCCCCTCTCCATTCAGTTGAAGAAAAAGAGGAACCGAGCACAGAGATCAAGAGGCAGATTACAGGGATGATGAGACTTCTCAGTGATAAAACAGGCAGGATGTATCAGCGTATTGGGGCAAAAGGAGATGACTTGAAAAAGGATCCCCAGGACTATGGTCGGAGTTGGGTACAACCGCCTGCCACCTTGCCCCATCTCCCAGAGAACCATAACTGGACCCATGCAGCAGAACCAGAGCCCTCATCTTCTTGCCTTATCCCCATAGCCAAT
Organism: Trisopterus minutus; assembly: GCA_027122715.1. Lineage (NCBI taxonomy): Eukaryota > Metazoa > Chordata > Actinopteri > Gadiformes > Gadidae > Trisopterus > Trisopterus minutus. Next base: position 1,859,188 of record JAOPUD010000162.1, on the reverse strand, counting down.
GGGCAAAGATATACCCAAGACACCACTTGCTCCACAGCACCCAGGGTCCAAAACCATCCAAAGGATGAAGCTCATGGTAGATTTTTATGCTTATAAATGAGAAAAATATATTTTACTGGTTACATCTGCAAGGATGTAGATGGAAAAACAATGCGCACATGTAACACGTTGCGTCACATTATTGTACCACTTCAGATAAACCCCCGCCCTCCTCACCAGAGGGCCCTTGCTGCATGCACAACTGTCAGGGCACGTTGCAAGCCATTCTGCAGGAACTACGGTCAATGCGGAGGCTAATGCAGACTCAGCAAGGTCAGTAAGCACACAGAAAAAGCAAGCAGGCAGAAATAATTAGAAACAAAACATAATTAGAATACAAACCTCTGATGCCACGTGTTTCCAGCATCGTTGGCGAGGCAGGAACAGACGGTGTCACCACGGCAATCGTACCTCGTCCCCAGCCCTGCTCCTCATCACAGGGCCCGAAAGAGGAGGCCTGTGTTCAAAATGGCCCCACTGAATGTTTCAGGTCGTAGATCTTCTGTTTCCACTCTTGGATCCCCCTCCTGTGTGTCCCTGATACCCCCGATCGCATCCCTGCAATCAGGAAACAGCGATGGCCACAAGAAAGGGAGTTCCGGTCATGCAGAGATGATCAAACTGGCAGTGCGAAACATTTCAATGGCTGCCAACAACCAACACACTCCTCTCTCAAGTGAGGCCAGTGGACCTCAACCCAAAGAGGTATTGTAACATTCCCATTACCCCCAGACTAAAGTGTCCCCAGTGTGTCTCAGTGGAAATATTCAGAAGTCAAGGGACTAAGTATTATTCATTCGTATTTGAGCCAATTCATCAACAGCTACACTGTTATCATTTTCTTTTAGTGGTTGGATATGTGTTGGATATATTGCTTCATATTCATTGGAACTATGATCTGTCTGTGTTTTCTTTGGAGCCTGCGGTGCGTCTTGCAGAGGAATATGATGTATTTATTCCCAAAGCTCAGCTAGACTCAATCCTGCTTAACTACACTCGCTCTGGCAGCCTGCTCTTTCGTAAACTGGTGAGCTTTATTTAATAAATCCATGCTCCATCGTCCAGGCTTAGACCATATGAATGAAATGAATTAAAATAGGAAGCAACAATACAAGTTAATAAGGACTTGCAATAATAATAATAGCTCAAAGTAGAATAATGTGTTTTCTAGTGTATTAGTTAGGCATTGGGAAAAGATCTTTTACAACAATTATCGTATTAACTGACCTCTCTGTATAGGTTTGTGCTTTCTTTGATGATAGCACTTTAGCTAACTCCTTACCCAATGGCAAGAGAAAGAGAGGACTCAACGACAACCGCAAGGGTCTCGACCAAAACATTGTGGGAGCAATTAAAGGTTAGAGCAGCAGAATATAATTGGAATAGAATTTGTAAATGGAACAGGGGACTTTCAGTGATTTTGCCTAATTTGTGCCCAGGGTTTACAGAGCAGTACTGCACCACACATAGGATAGAGAAGCTCCCTGGACCTCGAGACTGGGTCCAGATCCTTCAAGATCAGATCAAACTTGCCAGGAGGAGGCTGAAAAGAGGTGTGTATTTTAACTATTGGACTCTTCTAAGCATAACATGACTTTAAAATCCATGGCTGATGATGGTGCTGCTATTGTTTGGCTCTTTGTGTTTACCCAGATGCGGAAGATGTCTCCAGTAAAGCCACCTTGAGTAGAGCCTGCATATGAACTTTAGCACATGGCATGACATAGCCCCTTTCATCCAAGTTTTGTATTTTGTATGTATTTTCTGTATATCACTGACGCAGACAAATTCATTGTATTTTAAATCCTACCCAACGATGATGCATACTCAAATTTTGATGATTCCATAAATTATATTCAGGGGATCCTATTCAGGCTATCTTTGCTGGCGCACAACGTATTGTTACTTCAAGGTTCTTAACATTAGAAATGTCCTATTCTAACCATTTTCCATCTCATGAGTGTATCACGTGCATGTATTCCATGCCACTTTATCTCCCTTTTTTGTTTGTTCCAAAATGTCAACTCATTACCCTCTCACAATGCAGCAACCCCTTTAATTTAACTCTCTCTATCTCCAATCTCCCGATTGCCTTTGTATCATCTCTGCTGATACTGCTGTGCCTGCCACTACAGTCGGATAACAAATGCTCACTGGAACCCCTGTTTTACGGTCTTGTAGAATCGCACTGATGAAGAGTCGGCCATTGGGGGGTGCTATATTAATCATAATAATTGCAACCAGTGTACCTTTGAACAAATGGCAGGCCCAGTTTATCCAGTCAACCCTATTGGTCGAGTTTGAGACTATTCTTAACATATAGAGCATCGCAATAAAGTTCTAGCCATGTCACATCACAAGATCCCAACATTGGCTACAGCCTATATACTTACTACTACATTATTAAATCAGTTTTCAGCATCAATCACACTAACGGTCAGGCAGATGAGGTTTCCAGCTAGCTCAACATGCTTGTGACCTGCTAGTGAGTTTTAGCCATTGGGCCATGTGCCTGTTGAAGACACGAGGTCTATGTCCTACACAACGTCCTGTGATGTAAATGGTTGTTTGTCAGCTTGAACTCTGCAATAGCTGCTTGTGTTTATAATTTATGTATTTCCCCCTAATAGCCTAATTGTATGCTGGCTGATGGCCCCTCAGATCAAGCTCAGTGTTTGATTAGTCTCTACATTGGTCCAATGCAGAAACTATTATTATTGATAGACAGCCTACTATGCAGGCTACATATACTTGGGTCTCATTGCCCATGTTGCACAGTATGGTAATACTGTAGGTTACTCATTGTTTTAGTCAAAGTTAATTAAGTGTGGTTAGTTATTTACGACAAAAGATGACAATGGTAAGTGGCCATTCAATGTTATAGGTGTGTTTAAAATGAAAAACGACATGTTTGTCCTGTCAAAAGATCTATCTCCCTTGCCTATCCCCTCTTGTTCTATATTGCAGTATATTTTAGAATTAATTTGAGTACTTTTTGAATCTGTCAACATCTCTTTAAATTGTATGCGGTAAATGTACACGTAATATTTAGATTGTGCCTTTGCGCGTTTGTCTATTTGAGTGCATGTCTTCCATGCACCAAAAAAAACAAATATTTTTTTCTGTAATTGTTCTTGTAATGATTATCCAATGGTTATCGAATTTATTATCTATTTTTGTGACAAAGCCTCCCCCTATTTGCTCAATGTGTAACTTTCGTTCAGTGTGCCGAATTATCAATTAAATGTTGATTATATGGCTCTTGGTGTGTTTCCTTCTAAATTAAAGGTACATAACATCGCGTTTAGATTTTTGTAACCTGACTTAAAGGGATGATCACAGCCTCCTCGGCGCTTCTGAAGGACCCTTTGAGCGCCCTAGTCGTTGTCCTTTTTGAATCGTTATAGATGTCTTATTCCGATGGGTTGTTAAGCTAAATAATATATGTATCCAATTATATGTATTACATTAGCTATGGTTTCATTTATCACAAAGAGCTAGTATTGCAGTATAATTTTGCAACTCAATTATTTTCTATCAGGCTATTTTTAAGCAAGCCCGGGTTCCTCCCCAATGCATTCTGGTTGCGTCCGCGCTCCTCTGTCGGGATCCAGCGCTAACGTTAAACAGGTAAGGATAAACTGGTCATAGCAATTAAAGGGGAAATGTTGCAAGAATATAACAGTCCCTTGGTCCTTAAACACTATAAAGGGCTGTCGTTAACATTTCCTTTGCAGCATGCCATTATATCTTTTCACAAATGGCATGTTAGGTGTTTGTTTTTAATGGTACTTCAGCTAATGTTGCACACATCGCATGGCGGTGGTCACTGAAGGGTTAAAATTTTCCACCGCCGACATATTTGTTCTTCTCACTCTTGTAACTTTTAACGACTAAATGTGTTCACTACTAAGTGCTTTTCCTTCGATTTCGTCCAATGAATTTTACAGTTGTGGTGCACAATCTGGGCACATTTATAGCTACCAGTGGTTTGCATTACAAGTTGATTGTGTCTCACTGCTGCTTAGGCCTATCACTGCATGCATTGATCAGCATTTGCTAGCACTCAGTCGTAGGCAGGACGGGTCAACAACAATACTAAGATTTGCAAACACAAATAGCCACGCTCGTCATTAACTATTGACGCCTCATTAAAAATAGTTTATTTTTAATTTTTTATGATGCACATGTATAGCTAGTGACAGCTGAAGGGTCCAATTACATTTGGCAGATTCCGCATTTTCTGTGTTATGATCTTGAATGCACCACCAATGCTGGTACTGGCCGCGTATTCATTCATTTAAAAAGCCTGGCAGACTATGTCAATCACGCTTATTCTTAATAGACCATCATATGATTGCTTGTAGTGTAATAGATTTAATCATTTTGTTAAAATGATATATCCCTGAAGGGAAATGAAAGGGTTTGAAGTACAACTTACATTGATGACCCCACATAACTTAAAAAAAAACCACACAATGGGGCTGGTAGAAAGACAAAACACACAATAACAAAATATCTATAATTACAAAACTTGACCCGACTCACGTTATTCTAGATATGAATAGAATATCAATGCCCACCTTTCATTTTATCTCTCCTTTATATTGCTATCAGGTGAGTGCCCACTCTTCTCCATCATGTCTGTGAGGGAGTCCTTCAACCCAGAGAGCTATGAGCTTGACAAGAATTTCAGACTCACACGTTTTGCTGAGCTGAAGGGTACCGGCTGTAAGGTAAGCTTCCAAATTCCCCTTTGGACCCATTAGTTATCGCTGTGTGTTTCTTAGGCCACTCCATCAAAGCCACTGTGATTACTGTAGTCACACGTTGTTTAGGAGCAGGTAGGGTCAGAGCATCTCGCTCATGGAGACATACATTGTGGGGATTGAACCCAGGATATTTTAGCTGGGAGTCAATAATACCCCTTAGGTTATAATGAGTGGATAGCTGGCACTGCCATAGGTACGATTCAAGAGTCGTAAAGAGAGCGAGAGAGTGAGGGTGTTATCTTGAAATTAAACAACCTCCCTGTCAAAACAGATATCTCAAAACTCAATAACAACTGTCATTGGCTATGCCGTTTATAACAAATAAATAGCTCTTAAATCATACCTTCTTTTATTTTATATGGTTTAATTATTGTTACTTGTCATTTATGTTCTGGTTGCAGGCTACAATGTTATTTATTCTTTTGACACCAGGTTCCCCAGGAGGTCTTACAGAAGCTTCTGGAAAGTCTACAAGAGAACCACTATCAGGAGGATGAACAGTTTCTTGGGGCTGTTATGCCCCGATTGGGTATGGCTACTCAGACACAATAACACATATTCAAAGATGAGAAAACACTACACTTCAGCAAAAAACCTTGAAATGTAATAAACCATAAGTTTTTTCCCACACTATCCAATACCTCCCCATTTTTTTAAATTCTTTATGCATATAATTACGTAGTAGTACTACTAGTAGTAGTAGTAGCCTAATGCTTTTTAACAGAATTCTCCTTTAATCACCCATTTAACTGGCGGCTCTTTACTTCAATTATATTATACATCGTTTAGTTACATATTGGTAACATTTCTGTCTATGGTTACTACATAGGCCTGTTTTGTTATTACCTTACCTACTATGTTCGCACATTACGTCTTATGCACTGCTAACATAGAAAGCAAATGTTTCATCTTTAGAGTGTGTCTCTATTTGTGACTGTATTATTATTATTATTATTGTTATTATTATTATTATGCATAATAATAATATTGTATTATTATTTTCATTATTTGCAGGCATAGGGATGGACACCTGTGTCATCCCACTCAGACACGGGGGCCTTTCACTGGTCCAGACAACAGACTACATTTACCCCATTGTGGACGACCCCTACATGATGGTAAGGAGAAGTGACACCTTTTCTTTCCTACCATACAATGAATAACATGCACATCGCTGATTCAGGGTTCATTCAAACGTGATCTGTGTATTTCTGTTGTCAGGGGCGAATAGCATGTGCCAATGTTTTAAGTGACCTGTATGCCATGGGCGTGACGGAATGTGACAACATGCTCATGCTCTTGGGAGTGAGTAACAAGATGTCAGAGAAGGTGAGAAAAACCTTAGCACTCAGGCCTGAACATGTACCGACTACATCTTTGTTCCTGGTAAATGCATAATAATGACCTAAAGACCTAAAAGTAAATGTAACCTTTTATTGTATAATTTATTAATTAGTCATTGAATGTGTTATTATTGGATATATATTTTTCTTTTTCTTAACCCTTTGCTCGCACACAGGCCACTTTGGCAAAGATATAGCAAGACAGTGGTTCAACCCGTCTCTCCCCTTGTTTGGGTGGCAGGAGAGGGACAAGGTGATGCCGTTGATCATTCAGGGCTTCAAGGATGCGTCAGAAGAAGCGGGCACCTCTGTAACAGGGGGCCAGACAGTGCTCAATCCCTGGGTGGTAATGGGGGGAGTGGCTACCACAGTCTGCCAGCCCAATGAGTTCATCATGTAAGTGTCGATTTGTCATTTGTGTGCATATTCTATGAGCATATTCTCAATCACAATCCCTCAATTATACTATCATAATATATAATTTTATTATTATAAATAATAATAATAATAATAATATTAAGATTCATTATGTCTTGTATTGAGCATGTATCTGTGGTATGGTGCATGTTTGGTTCCTATACCTTTACCTCTACCTACCGTGTACTTTTTAATATGATGTTATTGCATTGCATTACATTGAATCTGATTTGCGTTGACTTGTGTGATGGACAACCTGTTGTTGTTGTTGCCTTCCAGGCCTGACAACGCAGTACCAGGGGACGTGTTGGTGCTGACTAAGCCCCTGGGCACGCAGGTCGGAGTGGCAGTTCACCAGTGGCTTGACATTGTAAGTCTTATTCTTCCTAAATGCTTACCATTCAGTTAACATTGTGACCTTGTGTTGGAGCACAATATTGGTGGCAAATGAGACCATTAGACCATACATTTTGCTCTGGGGCAAACATGTTATGATAATAATTTTAACAAAATGCATTCAGACTTTGTCGATCTATTATACTGTATTACGGTCAAAATCACAGTTTTTTATTAATGATATTGTGCAGTGTGGGTGGCCAGCAGCATGACCTCTCAACACTGTCTTTTGATTGTCTTTCCTGTTCTTCCTCCAGCCAGAGAAGTGGAATAAGATCAAGTTGGTTGTAACCCAGGAAGACGTGGAGCTAGCCTATCACGAAGCTATGATGAACATGGCTCGACTCAACAGGACAGGTACGATGCTGACAAACAAAGCATGGAAGAAACTGCCACTGCATCACTTTCGGGTTTTGGTCTCGCTTGCTAGCTTCAAACTACCCCTATTGCCAAATCCTGACGGATCAATACTCAATCACTGCCTCCCCGATCCGCGCTAACCTCCTTCCCGGTGATCTCATCTCTCACAACGGACTGCCCTGAAAAGCGTGCTGCTGTAAATATCTTTATTGGCGGGACAGGGCAGGAGTTTCGAGCAAGCTTCTGACTGAGGGAGCGATATCTGTATCGGTTGGTTAGGTAGGCGAAAGGCAGGGACTGCTGATGGAGATCTACGCATTTCTGTTCCAACACTTCAGAGACTGCTACGTCAACAGTCTCCTCGTCTTTGTTGTGCTCCTTCTTTTCATGTCCTTGTCCTTCTCACTCCGGGGACTGGCATACACATCTCCATAAGCAGTAGGAGGAGTAGAGAATGCGTGGCGGTAGACCGGGGATAAGGCTACGTGGCCCTCCCCCAGCCTACATTAGGCCATATTCACTCCTGCCAACGTATATCCCCCCCCCATCACCCGGTCTGGCTCTGTCTTGAACTCTGCTCCTCTCCTGTTCCTTTTCACAGCGGCGGGCCTGATGCACACCTTTAACGCCCACGCTGCCACGGACATCACAGGGTTCGGGATCCTAGGGCACGCGCAGACGTTGGCGCGGCAACAGCGGAGCGAGGTGTCGTTTGTCATCCACAACCTCCCGGTCCTCGCCAAGATGGCCGCCGTGTCCAAGGCCTGCGGCAACATGTTTGGGCTCATGCACGGAACCTGCCCGGAGACATCAGGTGTGTGTGTGTGTGTGTGTGTGTGTGTGTGTGTGTGTGTGTGTGTGTGTGTGTGTGTGTGTGTGTGTGTGTG
>JAOPUD010000162.1:1814869-1833578 GCA_027122715.1 Trisopterus minutus | reverse complement strand
ACACACACACACACACACACACACACTCACACACACACACACACACACACACACACACACACAGACATACATGTACCTTAACTGAACGTCAAGTCAGTCTTTGAAGCATAAACATCACAAACACAAAAAATGTCCACGAAATACAGAACAGCAAATGGATGGATGAAGGACGAGACGCAAACCTCCAGGTGTCGTCCCAGGGGTCGTAGCGCTCCACAGCGGTGTACAGGGCTGTGTTGGAGTCCGGACTCACCAGGGAATTCAGATGCCAGCCTCCCACGGCATATATCCCTCCCTCACAGGCCACCGCGCTGAAATGCCTCCTGTGCTGGGGACGTAGCAGAAAGCATCTGTCATTGACTGGCGTTCAGCAGGTTTACACTACCTTTGTACTATGCTTATATCCAACGCCACTTACAGTCCAGGTGGAGGGAACAATCAAAGCAATACAATTGAAGTAGTATCAAAAGAAATATCCTAACCCTAATGTGCTGTCTCTCTGTAAGGATCTGTTATTAAGGATGTGTTATTTAAAATCAAATAGACCCTGTCTCACCTTGATTAGAGGAGCTGTGGTGACCCATGTGTGTGTACAAGGATTATATCGAAAAGAGGCCATTTTGAACTCCCAACCTCTCCTGATTGGCTGCCTGTATCCGCCCAGGATGTACAGGTAGTTGAACAGCACCACTGCAGTGTAGCACCATTTGTCTGCCCTGAACGGAAGCTCAGAAACTGGTTGCCACGCTGAGTCTCCCCCGTCCTCTGACCCATAATGTCTGAAGAGATGGCGGGCAGGTTCCGTCTCTGGGTCGGCCCAGGACTTGATGTTCTCTTTCCTGAGAACACAGAGCCCCCGGTTCCCCTTGGTTCTCAGACCAATCAGCTCCTCCATCTCCTCAGGGCTGAAACCCCTGTGGCACAAACATGACAAAATCGTGCTTTATTATTGCCTCTGATTCAGGGATTGAACCAGCAACCTTGCGCTTGCCAGGCAACCTACTCTACCTCCTGAGCCGCTGCTGCCCTTTTTAGTATGGTATTCATCATTAGGGTTTAAACATGTTAATATCATATAGATCATTGCATGTTATTTCACTCTACTAGGGTATATAGGGTACATTTACAACACTTAAGATGTTTATGACTCTTTCTTAAAATGTCGGTCTTATCTTTTCTATTTATCAGGCTTTTACTGTTTCTTGTAAAAAGCACATTCACAGTTTAGCAGAGGCTTGCCCGCAGTTGAAACTTCCCTGTTCCAAACTCATAAAAAGGTAGGTTCCCTCACTTCTCTCAAGTCATAATACATAATTACATCTGCAAATTGGGTTTAAAAGTGATAATTGACAATCGACAATTGTTGTATTGAACGAACACATATATTGTAGTAGGTGTTGTATTGTATCAAGCAAAGCACTTTAATCCAAAGTGATTTAGGATGTGGTTTAACACATGATCATGCTCTCAAATCTTAACCTTATAGAGCAGCAGTCAGTCATACCTGGTCAGGTGTGACTGCTCCAGAAGGTTTTTGCTCAGGTAGGTGAATACCGTCATCCTTAGCTTGGCACAGTAGATGGCCTTGGCCAGTCCAAGGTAGGACAGACAGTTCTCTGGTGTGAGCACATCGGCGAGGGCCGACAAACACTCTGAGAGGAAGGTCTCAGCCAGAAGGTAGCTGGCTACCTGCAACGTAATAAAGACAGGCCTCTGGTAGTCCATGTTTGTTTAGTGGTGTTTGAAGTCCTTGTATTTGAATAGCCCTTTAAACCAGCTACGGTGCCTAAGGGCTTCACAGGCCTCATTTTAAGATCCCCCTCCCCCTTAGGCCTCTACTGGCTTCCATGCATCACCAAGGTGCGTGCAGCACACTGGTGCTGGATGGCGTTTTCCTGTCCCTCGTCCCTCCCATCTGTTAGCATAGAATGAATGGTATGAATAGTCTTGAGGGGGTTCAACTGGTGGCCGTCTCTACCTGGATGTTATCCGCCAGCTCCTCCTCAGACACCATGAATTGCTGATGGAAGGAGAACTCCAGGAGGTTGTGGAAGATGGAGGAAGGCACATGACCCAGGCGGATCAGACCCTCAGACAACTCTCTCATTCTGGACTGGGACAGCCCCCGGAAATACTCACTGCACTCTGAAAGCCTTTCCAGATCCACCTGAGAAAACAGAATCCAAAGTGTATATTAAAACACAGTTTGATGATATGAATCTATATTGAAATGAATATATATATAAACCCTGTATGCAAAAAAGAGCACATTTTAATGTGTATAAGCTTTCCAAGAGAAAGACGTTGTCATAATGTGAATAGTACAGGGCGTTATACTTACATGGAAGGCATGTGTGTCCGTTTGAACCATCACTATGGTTGCACTATCACCACCGGAGTGATATGTTCGCAGCACCTTGCTGATCTTCCACTCTTCTGACGGTGTTTCAGGAGACTCCAAGCCCTTGCATTCTGGTGGAGCCGTCAAAATATGGACTGCGGCTAGGAAACCTTCCCAAACTCTCACTACAATATATTGTATCATTGAGCGAATCCACTGACAAAATAGGATTGAAAACAGTTTAAAGGTGTTCATCTTGATGCGTTTAACCTCTGATCTCCGGTTACACACCTGTAGTTAATCACTTTTCATTTTTTTTAACAGGTTAAAAACTGATCACAATGGAACTACGATAACTAACATGACAGTAATGGAGGTTCAATAAAAATAAACAAAATAACTATGTAGATATTATAATGGCCAAATGCAATTTAAAACTTCAGTAATTAGAGCTTAAAGCCCAACTAAACCAATCAAAACGTACTATACAATATAACCCCAGCTATTTAACTGAGGTATTCCGGATGGTTCTGAAACAGTCCCAGAGTGGTTATAAGTCGGTCCTTCTTCCAAGCGGCAGTAGGTGAGAAGCTATGAACTCTAGTAGTAGCCACGTTCATCTGGTTTATTTCTAGCTCCAGTGGGTGAGAGGGCATTCAGGGCTCTGGAAGGTAATGTGATTCCTCGGTCGTCTTGGGACTCTGCCTTCATAGTGCCACCCAGAGTACCTCTTTGGTGCAGTGGAGTTCAGTACAGTACAGTTTAACCTTCATCAACAGCCCCCCAAAGGGTTTTAAAAGGAGACAAGGCCTACACCTGAACCTTGAAAATGGACAAGAATAAACTCCCCAAGCTAGCCCTAAACAGTAGGAAAATTAGGAAACACAGGAATATATGAAGGAGCTACATATCTTAAAATGATGGGCCAAATTAGTCAAGGTCATGTAGTGCAAGGGCTCAGTGATGACATTAGATTAGACATAACAGCTTGGACTTTTATCTTGGTTAAAAAAAAGAATGCAGAGTTCAGAAACTGGATCGTGCCAGAAATAAAAGACAGCAGAGAGCTCTCAGCGCACATGGTACAACATGTTAATTAGCTTTTGAAATAGCTAAGCACTTCGAAGGGGCTTCTGAGCATGTCAGTAGCCAATTTTTTGTTTTTCCCAATACTAGACACAATTTCTTAGAGTATCACTGAATAAATCAGGCAAGTTATTTAAGAACTGGTATCTTGAAGCCAGGGCAAAACGCCATTTTGTTTTTACTTCGCAATGGCAAAAAAAACAAAGCTATTACAGTATATAAAGTTTGCATTGTAAGAGGTGCAATATGCCCTCTTAAGGCATTCTCTGTCAAAATAACCATGTAGTCATGTGGATATGTATTATTTGTATACGTGTGTTCAAAAAGGACATACATTTCTGTTTACATTCATCCTCAGTTGGTGTTTTATTTATTTAATGTTAGACAGTGCATCATGGAATATCAGCAATTTCAGATCTTGATGAGAATCATTCCATCATCGCGCGTATGGGTTCGGCCCTACAGTATTTGAGTGAAAGAGGTGGAATTGTTAAGTAAAGCTTAAAAATAAAGAAGTTGTCCAGTTGAATATGAATACATATACAGTATATCAAAACATATGTATATGTATTGTTTCAGGTATCCCTATCTACATGAATATATCACAATCAAAAACAGGAATTGATTTTACAGTTTTCACATAATTGTCTGTTGCATCTTCTCCTAAATGATACACATAACGAAGTTAGATGAAATTGGACCCTCAAATAAAACATACAAAAAGCAGTGAATTATACATAATGTAAAACTATGTAAAGCCAAACATTGCAATATTACATTTATCCTACATTTTCTAAACTCTGAAATGGCTCAACAGGAAATTCTACTGTAACAAACCAGCAAAATATAAAGATGTAAGGATCTAAATAAAAGGAATTCCTGTTACACTGGGATAGGTTGTTCAGGAAAATAGCTTTTTTTGCTTGAAGTAGGCATCGAATCGGCAGTGAGCGTAGTCCTGTGGCAAAAGAAAATACGTTTATCAGGTGATAATCACAGAAGACCCAATATAAATACAAGTAAACGCCTGCGTCCTCCTTACCATATATCCAAACTCTATGGTAGATATCTTGGCCTGGATGATGGACCACAGGCCCCAGAGAAAATGAGATGCCAGTGCGTATCTGTAACACAAGAGGTAAAGAAATATAAACTAAACAGTGTTGTGTTTGTGTCCACTCAGTAGACCTATTGCAAGAGGAGCCACTTATCAAAATAATTAATCAAATAATGATACAGAACACCTTACTTGTTACACCTTACAGACCACCAGCACTAGTAACTAAAGGTTTTGTTTTTTAGCAAATATGTCAGTCAAAGGTGTAACAACAATAATCAATGTTATTTTATGTTGTCATGTGTCACTTTAATGTTCTCTTTCTGTTACTCATATTGCAATACAGTACTAGAATAAACTTGGCATGTAAAAAAATGAATGGCTCATTTTGAATTTCACAGCGATATCCTTACATGGATTCAATATTTTCAAATACAAAACCAAACCAAGAATCTAGTACACTTAGTACACATACTCCTCCTGTTTTTTTTGTGCAATACTGTATACATTATTCTATCAATAATTCAGTATGTTACCAATCTTGTATACATGTTTGTCAGCTATGTATATGACCTGTTGGCTTCAATCAGCATGGCCTCTTCCTTTTGTGTCTGGTCCTCTTGTGAAGTGCTGTCAGAGAATGCTTTGTATTCCGCCAGGTAATTGCGAATAAAATGAAGCTAGGATATAGAGCAAAACATAGTCAACATATGCAATATAGCAGGTGTTTTAACCATTGTTTTGTTATGCATTTGTAAATATCCACTATTCTACTCAAGTTGTTTCTAAAGTGTTGCTACAAACCTAAAAAAAAACCAATATAAATAAGCAGTATCTAGACATAAAAAAGAATGAAGACATGGAATACAGTGTGAATAAGTGTTTCTGTATGCATCAGAGAAAATTTATGCTTTTAGCCATGTTATTAGGATAAGAAATCATAGACTGCCAAAATGTGAAATACTGAAATAGCAGTACTGGATTGCTATATTTTAAGTGTTCAATAGAAAAACTAAAAATGGCCATAACGTTGCAAACCTCAATCTGCATTCATATTATACCAGTAAAGTAAGAAAGGAATACGTGTTCCTAGTAAACTAAAAAGGTCCAATTATCGTTTCCCCTTCAAACATTATGCACCATTATCAATTTCTGTCCGGTCATGCCCAAAATACTTAATCTATCATTGTTATATTCCTGACAATGACGTGCAATTGTACAATCTGTTAAATCTTTCTGTTGAGTGCAGAGAAAACAGCCAATGGACGGCCAGCCAGACCTGTTGCTCTCTGGTGGGGTAGTTCTCTGCGCTGGCCTTGTAGAAGGGCCACTGGTTATAGGTGTAATTGTACATCCACTCGCAAAAGTGGTTGCCAAAGTCAAACCCCCTGAAGGAAAGAACAAATGACACATGTCACAACATGACATGATATTTTTGATAACAAGGCAATAACTCGTGCAATAACTCGTAACATGGTTTTGAAGTAATCCTGGCATAAGCAAGTCATTATCTTTTCGTAACCATGTTAGTTATGACAAGATAATCATTGTGTTATCAGGATAAAACGTAGTTGGTTATACCTTGAACACAACTTATTGTCTACTTACAATAACAAAGCACAAATATATTACAAGACGGCAGCGCTCGTCTTCTACGTGGACAGAAGCATTGATCAAAAACCAAAGTAGGTGTAGCAACTTTCAGTAAAAATGTATAAAGTGCATCAAAATAAAACAGAAATATTAAAACAATGATTACAAATAAAAACATATTTCAAGTCTTTAAAGTTTGGAAATGTCCACCACTGAAACCAACTCATGTCACACACGGTTTCCAAAGCAAGGCCTTCATGTTTACCTGTAGTTGTAACTGCTGTACTCAAAGTCTATGAGCATGAGTCTCTCTGTAGACATGGGATCCCGGCCTTCCAGCTTCAGGATGTTCCCTGAGGAAGCAGAACTCGACATTACCCAGAATACCCCTATCCTCAATGCATTACACACAAACACACACACAGTCCTTGCATTCAGATATCTTATTTCATGGACAGGGTCCAAGTTGTGAGTTGTATACATTTGATTATTCTTATTGAAGCGTGTAGCCCAAACAAAGTATTAGTCAACTGCATGTGGCAATATTTCCTCATTGGCCAATTCAGCTCACAAAAACCTAGATAATGGTATTTATTATCAACCCACATGTTCATTTACTATCTAATCTTGGAAGACATAATATTTATATCCCTAACTGATATAGGGACTGGGGGCAGGGGTTGCATAGCTAAATGAATTATATAGCTAAATCTGGTGTTGTGGAAATTGGACAACAAATGTTGTCACTGGATGGAGACTGTATTAGAGGTGTTGGATGTGGGGTGATAAATACCTTCCGTTACGTCATTATGACAGAAGACCACGGGAGACGGTGTTGCCGCCAGCAGCTGTCTAGCGATGACAACAAGCAATGAAAAATGGAGAGCATGGTGGAGATAAGGTTGAGGTCGAGATTCATGATTATGGGGTAGTGTCGTGTCGGAGACAACAGATTCAGTCGCTTTAGATATTATGATTAGAAAGTACAAAAGTATAGACGGTATCTTTGCCCTTTCAGGGAGTCATGTTTGTACCTTGTACTAATCTAGTGAAGGAGGAACCAGGGGTTTTGGATAACATTTGTTTGGGTGGTTCGCAGACACCCAGCTCAGACTTGGGTGAAAGGGACTTTTTAATTCCTTCTGCTTCAGATTTGTTTTTGACCAATCATGTAGATGAAGGCGGCAATCTGTAAGCATGCAATTGGCTAACATCAAACTCATCGGCCAGCATCATTTTCTGGTGAGAGGACAAGCCAAAACATGTCAAGAACCATTGTACTAAAAAGAAAAAAAGTATTTGTTAAAGTTTTAAATCAACATTGGAATGGTCCCTGTAGAAAAGCTTTATCCTTGTCACGCAAATTAAGTTCTCTTTGGTAGATTATCTCTGTGACTAAACAGAAAACAAGCTGTAACTCATCAAGCCATCAACTCACCGGAGACTTTCCAGTTCGGCTGGCAGGTTGAATTTCATCAGCTTATTGTACTTCTTCACATGTGCTTCCCTTGTAAACTTGAGTTCCATCACTTGATCCATGTATCTAGTCAGACAGTTGATGACATTGTTCGCCATTATAGCAAATAGACACAAGTAAAATATAGTAATTATAACATTAAGAAAGGTTTTATTGATTGAGGCAGAGACAAAGACATAGACAGAGAGAGACAGAGACTGAGACAGAGAGAGACAGAGGCCGAGATAGACAGAGACAGAGACAGAGAGCTTTCCTACCGATCAATTGTTCCAAAAAGCCATTTTGGCTCTTTGTTAAAGGGCATTTGCATTCTGTGGAAACGAGCCACCTTACAAGCAATCTCTGCGGAAATGGAAGGGTCGCAGAGCTCCTCTGTGCGCATGCGGTCATTCTTAGAAAAGACATAAAACATCACAACAGAACGGTTCACCCAACTGTGACTCTGACCTATTGATCTTCACAAATATGCGAGGAGTATTATATACACAATACAACGCATAACTCTTTCAATTAATGTATTGATTTAAGTAAGAGTGTGCATGAGTGTTGTACCGGCAAATACTCTTCCAAACGTCCTTCTGGAAAGATACCGTACAACTTTGGTCCAAGAGTCCGTTCTGCCAGAATTGCAAACATCACACTTTCCAAGACCAGTGAGTCCACTCCCTGTTTAGAGAGCATATATCATGGTTAATACATCTGATTAGCACCCCCATCTCTACTGTATGAGCAAACGTTATAATGTACTACACACATAATATTCAGTGAACTTGAACTTGAGCTACAGGGTCATACCAACCTGTAGAATAGCACCATAGACTCGGAGCAGCACCCGGCGTGGTTCCTCAGCCACACTGGACACTTGGGCAGGCAGATTGCACATGTAAAGTAGATTACTCAGCCCGCCACTGCAAATATAATGTACAATGTTATTTATCCTCCAGGCTAAACAAAGAACCGACACCACAGCATCAGGCAATCGGATAGGCTATTTCCCAGTATTGAAATTACACATTTCTTTTAGAAAAAAAACACTAAGGCGCCTTACATATGGCGGAATCAACATTTTACCTTACGATGGAGATTTGAAAGTCTGATTCGGGAATGGTCTTCCAAGAACCAGACAGAAAGTCTCTGCACCATGCGAACGCCCGGTCCCTCGTCTCCTTGTCCACCTCCTCGGTTCGGCCGTCCCGGTAGGACTCTGCCTCGGAGTCGTCATCGCCGTTCGACCCGAGAGGACTCGGAGCCCTCAGGTTACTTACATTTGGGTGTAAAAGCCGATCGGGCATGTTGAATTTACCCTCACAACCGTCTCCAGTTTGCATGGTCAGCTTTCCGCCCAATCGCGAGGAAAACGATCTCGTAAAGGGCTGACAACCTCGCCCGACTCGTGAAGCCTGGGTGACAATGTTGTAGTGCGAGCTAGCTAAGAGATAAAGTCTGAGACAGCGGACTGGTTGCAATAGCATCGGGGACGAATTATACAGTACAGCGCCTTCTAGAGGGATAATCTCAACAGCTCTGGAACAGCATTACTGTCGTTTTTCTCTTTCTTCCGCGTCCCTTATGCAAATCAGTGTCATCTCAGACACGCCCTCTGACATTTCCCTGTCTGTCATCATAATTATCCAATCAGAGTTGCTGGTTTGGAGCAATGGGCAGCGATGATTGGCTGCTGCTAGATTCCACCCAGAGCGGTGAGAATCAGTGGGCGCCACCAGGAAGTTCGAGGTCGTTATAATTGTTGTGTGCTGTTGTGAGCTTGTCAGTAAAGCATGTAGAGCATGTATTTATAGCCACATACATTATAGACGCGTCAACATTGTCTGTTGACTCGTTGTGTTGTGTTCGGTGTTTTGTGATTGGTAAGGTGTTGTTATTGTGATAAGTTGACAACCGTCGCTCTCTGTAGTTGGATGGTTTCTGTGCCTCCTTGGTACAGGGTTAGGGTTAGGGTTAGTGGAGCTCCGAGATGCGTCAGCTGCTCTGCCTCTCCCAGGTTTGCCCGGCAGGCTTCATGAGTTGGCCAACATCAGCCTTTCTCGCCTTCTTTCCGCACATACAGAAATTACTTGTTTTGTTTTGTTGCTCAGTCCCGCATGGTTATGGTTTTATGTTGCACACGTTCCACTCATCCATTCACTGCACACTATATTCGTTATTTTGGATTAATGCATATTTATTTTACCATTTATTTTAAATTGTGTGTCATTACTCCCGCTTTGTTATGATATCATTGAGCCTGATTGTAAAATTATGTCATGCACACAAACATGTAGGCTATTATGTCAGGAAACAGGCCCCTAATTGAGAGATGACACATGTTCAAGGACCAGAAGATTTATTTCAGTCACACTCAAATATGAATGTTCCGTAGCTTTAATTGCATTTTCGAGCAAATCAAGAAGTTTGTTCTGCTGAGACGAACTGGACCTCCATACTGCTTACCAATGCAGTATTTTCAATGTACCGCTGAGTAGCTTTGCCAGCATCTCTCTCTGTGTGAAGTAGATGGAAAAGTAGACAATTCTCATTGTGAGATCAAACTACATTGCACATACATTATAGTCTGTGAACCACAATATCTGTTTTGAGATAATAACAATTATCAAGGTTTCCTTACTTTTCCTGAAACATCTTGGTTGACAATTGTTTCCGACACACACGGCTGTGGTACAGTGAATGAACACCTGGGAACCAAACATGTAGATTAGGCATTTTTCAGATAGGCCTACTGGTGACTTGAGGTGAACAAGAAAACCAAACTGTTACATGTTGGATGCATTACCTTTTCCCTCAGCGGACTTAAATTGCCCTGATCCACGAATGTGAACATCTTGAACACGAAACGCTGATAGTGAGACGGGAATTCAACGTTAGTGGCAGTCTTCAGTGTCGTCTGGTAACGGTCGTCACGGTAGGGACAGCTGAAGAGGAGAAGGAGGAGGGGAAAGAGAAAGGAGGCAAGTAAAAAAAAATAATAATAATAATTGTTTCATCATCGTCATCAATCATACTACTTTACTTTGCACTTCAAAGATAAGGCCTACGTGAAAGGTCTACGCCCGAAAGCCTTTTGGCAATGCTTCAAGTGTAGGACATGGGTGGTCTGGCTCAGGGCTACTTTGTAAGGCGTACCCATCAATCAGCAAGTCCCACTGGGGGAGGCTCTCTGGGTTGGCAGTGGTGGTAGTCCAGCAGCGGCCGAGAGTCAAGGACAGATCTGGGTCGGTCCTGCCCAAAAGAGCGACCTGTACGTAGACGTTATCCCTGAGGACCTTGACCACAGGGTAGTCGTTCGCGTTGTAGAAGGAATCATAAGCCACGTCCTCTGCCAAATTGTTGAAAGTAGCAAAAATCATATCAATTATTTTAGGTCAATATAAATTAAATACATTACATCGACAAAAAAGCTTTCATCAATTTGTGGTGAAATGTCAATATTTCTTTCTTCTGACCTTCGTAACATCCCTTTTGGGTACACACTCCGTTGGCCAACAGTAGCTCCACTCGGACAGGTCCAAGGGCAGCGATTGGCAGTTGAGGTGCTTCTAACACAACCTCAATGACCAGCGCTTCGATGGAGACGCCAATATATCTACACTGGAAGAGCAACCTGAGAAGAACAGAGAGTGAGCAGACTAAGACTGTTTAATTTGTAAATCCATATTTGAAATGAGTTTCGCAGTCAGAGTAACACATGATGGATATTTAAAAGTTAAACTAGCATATACCATAGCTCTAAATAATAGTACCCTAAGAATTACTATTAATATCAAGTTTTTCCTTACAAAGTGCTTCACGTTGAAAAATGAGGAACACGATTTAAAGGGCCATAACAAGCACATGAGATCAAACAAATAACATAAATTCACACTTTCACTATGAAACCACAGAGACCCAACAAAACAATAAACCCAAGTAAATGCATACTAAACAGCTAACTAAAATGGTCACGATTTGTCATAAATGCATGATATACAATTACCCACTCATAGGTGCTGTCTCTAGTGATGGAACCATAAGGCCCCACTCCCACTTCGTATAAAGATGACATTCTGTTCTCATAGACTACCACACCAGGCTCTTCCTGTGAGGAGTTTGCTGTTAGTATGGAAGTCATCAGTGACAATCTGAAGCATAACATGCATTTGAAAATAAGATTCTTGTTACAATGTCATATAGTTGTGTAGACACATTAATCAATTGATTGTACATTGATCAATCTGACATTGAAAATAAAAGCCTTTAGTCAATAATAAGTACATAAATAACACCACAAATCTGTGAATGCGTTTTGTGATATTCAAGCATCCTCAACAACTATTTTTGTCAGGCATCCATTTGGCCTGATTCAATTATTCATGAATGGAGGATCATACCTTGGTAACAGAACCGCAGCCGGTCACAGGGAACTGGTAGATAGCGAAGTGTGAGTTGCTGCCCACAAGTCCACAGCCTCGTTCACTTCCAAGCAGTGACACTGATTCCAGGTCAATGTGTGGCAGTGTGGCATCCATGGCCACCACCACAATGAACTGGGCGTCCTTGGTGCACTGAACAGTCACTGGTAAAAAATGAATGAGAAATGAGGCATATTCAGTGTCTCCAAGTTAATATTAGGTGTGAGATTAGGCATGTCTCGCAACACTTACCTGCCTTTCCGTAGAAGCAGACGCTTCCATCGAAACAGCAGTTGATCGCTCCACATTCACCAGCAGTAATGCCCTCGCGGCCACAAGTGATTTTGTAGGCATTCTCCACGTCACAGCTCTGGGCTATCTCCTGAACATTCTGAGTCATACCAGTGTCCTGCGGCCGTTTGGGTTGCTGGGGTGTCTGGGGCTTGGGAGGAGTGTATGGGACTTGCTTTGGAGGGTTGTTTTGAGGAGTCTGAGGGGTCTGAGGAGCTGGCTTCCACTTGGGAACCTGGGGCGGCTGGGGAGGCTGGGGAGCTGGCTTCCACTCGGGAGCCTGGGGAGGCTGGGGAGGCTGGAGAGCTGGCTTCCACCGGGGAACCTGGGGAGGCTGTGGAGGCTGGGGAGCTGGCTTCCACTCCGGAGCCTGGGGAGGCTGGGGAGGCTGGGGAGCAGGCTTCCACCCGGGATTCTGGGGAGGCTGGGGAGGCTGGGGAGCTGGCTTCCACTCGGGAGCCTGGGGAGGCTGGGGAGGCTGGGGAGCTGGCTTCCACTCGGGCCACTGTGGTGCCGTATTAGGAGGTGTCTGCTGAGGCTTTACGAAACTCTGAGAGTCAGCCAGGCAGCTAAAGACCGTGGCCATAAGGCAAACCGAAGCCCATATTGGTGTCATGGTTCCACAGCAAGAGACACAAAAAGCTCAGTAGATGCTGTGGAAAGTTTGCAGAAGTTCCACTAGCTTTTATAGCAGTTGGGTCATGCTGACTTGTTGGTTTGGCAGTCCATTTGCTGACCACAGGGGCCAACACAATTGTTTACTGTTTCAGTTGCCTACTAATGGGTTAGGCGAATAAATAAACACATTTTATTAAACCATGTTTTTGGGTATCATTTTATAAAACATTTAAACGTTTTGTAATCCATTATAGCATCAGTCGTCATTGATCTGGGCAATTTTAACTGATTTAACAGAATTCCAACCTTGATAGGGTCTGCATGACCTGTTTGTTATTACAATGACCTGGTTACCGTGTTACCGTGTCCCGTGTCATCAATATTGACTCAAGGGCCTTCTAAAAAAAAGTCAAAGGTTCGAGGAATAGCTGATGGCAATAGTAATCAATGCAACTTAGTAGTATTACCTAAGAAATAACCTTTAGTTTATCAAACATTTGCATAATAAATGCTTATCGTTCCAGCTCCAGAAACCTAGGGCTATTTCTGCAGGTCTGGTTATATTTGTGTCTTTAGGAATACCCAAACCGTAGTTGGTTGCTACCATCCTATTGCCTCAATTCAAAGGCTGAGTCTTTGACCTGCACCCTCTAAACCTGGCAGAGGCACAGTCAAAAGAAGGGGCGGAAGAAGTTGTCAAGTCAACATGGGTTTTTCGTTATAAAAGCCTGTATTGGTTTTCAACTGGCCTCACAACATCCAGTTGTGGCCCGGTAGATCACTTCTTATTGTGAAGAAATGGTCACGAAGGGGATTGCAGTGTGGCTGGCCCTGGTCACATTGGCCACGGTTGGCAAATGGTGTAATGCTCAATCTGGCGGCAGCAAGCCTTCTTACAATCCACCAAAATTCCAGGTACCCAGACCTCCTCCAAAGGTACAAGCGGCCAAGGGAGTCCAGGAGCCTGTCGTCCAAACCAAGGAGCCAGAACGTAAAATCCTTTGGTCATACCCCTTGGATCCTGTAGAACCACCCAAGCCCGAGGCTCCATTTGTGCCGCGTCCCCCGGTCGAGAGTAACGTGGTAACGATCAACTGCAGAGAGTCAGACATTCAAATACGGGTGAAGACGGCCTTCTATGGCGGCGGCCAACTGAACAGCCCCTCCGAACTCACCGTGGGATCCTGCCAAGCAGTCGGATTTGACGACCGTTCGCAATCGTTGATGTTTGAATCGCCCCTGCACGGGTGTGAAAGCAATCTAAGGGTAGGACCAAGCCTTTCATTAGCTGTACTTGTTGTGTGTAATATCCATGTTAAAAATGGGTTTATAATATGTGTAGTTGCAACCAGATGACATAGTATGCTGGTGTAAATAACATTTATATAACTGTATAACTGTGTGTGTGTGTGTGTGTGTGTGTGTGTGTGTGTGTGTGTGTGTGTGTGTGTATATATATATATATATATATGTAAAAATATATATACACATATACAACACTGCCATGTTATAACATATTTAAAATTGCATTATTGTGCCATGTTTTTTTGCCAGACGTATGATGACTACCTCATTTACTCCTTCATGCTGAGCTACAACCCCCAAACCACTGGACCTGCTGTTGTTGTCAGGGCCGTCAGTACTTCCATGGTGATAGAGTGTCACTATCCCAGGTGCGTCAGCTAAACGATCAATTGACTTTAACCATGATGCAAAGAAAATGGCAGGATGAGGGTTAAACTGCAGGTGATTGCCACTGCAATTGCTTGAATTCAAATTTTAATGTATTCATTTGAAGAGTGCAAAGAGTATTAACTTGACGTTCAAATCCGGGCAGGAGGCACAACGTGAGCAGTCTTGCCCTGGACCCTATGTTCACCCCATTCTCTGCAATCAAAGTGTCTGAGGAGCTTTTGTACTTCACTTTTGTACTCAAGACCGGTGGGTGCAAGACTTTAACTTTGATTGAGGCTATTACAAATAACCAATTTATTTATATTGATAATGCTATCACATATGGGTATGCATTTCAATTGTGCAAATCCCTTTGTGCAGACGACTGGGTGTACGAGCGACCATCGTACCAGTTCTACCTCGGAGATATGATGCATTTGGAGGTCATCGTCAAACAGTTCATGCACGTGCCCCTGCGTGTCTTCGTGGATTACTGCGTTGCCGAAGCAAGCCCTGGCTCGCCCCCTGAATACGTCTTCATTGACAACCACGGGTAAAGAAATAAAGAGAGGGAGAGAAAATGAATCACACTGCACTGTTGGTGAGCTTTCGCTAAGTGTGATCCTTGGAATGTTTGTTTCTACACTCACAGGTGTTTCGTGGATGCTAAACTCACTGGATCCTCCTCGACGTTCCTGCCCCGTATAAATGACTTCACCCTGCGGTTCCAATTGGAGGCGTTCAGACTCCAAGGAGCAAACGAGGGCGTGGTAAAAGAAAAGAACTCCCGGGGACCTTCTTCCTTTTCCTCTTGAGCATTGGTGTCTGGAGCTCTGAACATTTTTGTTTTTCTGTTTAGGTCTACCTGACCTGCCACCTGAAAGCAACAACCGCTGCTTATCCCATTGGTGAGCAGAATAGAGCCTGCTCTGTGTTAGGAAATGGGTAAGTCTGTTTGTGTTTGTGTGTGTGTGTGTGTGTGTGAGTGTGTATGTGTGTGTAGGCTTTTACATTTTTTAAGGCCCCTGCATGTTATACCTTTCAGGGGCGATATGATCCAATAATGGGAAGTGCCTTTCGTCTCTTGATGTAGCAAAATTCTGGGGATGCCCCTACAATACAGAAGTTGACACTGTATTTAACCGAAGCATGTAAAAGCCCCTGTCAAACCCAAAATCCCAAAGCGGAGGTGACATACTGTTATACTGATACGAGCGTGCAGGTTCTCTGAATGATGGTTTGACCCTGTTCTGGTCCAGATGGACTGAGGCGAGTGGAGTCAACGAGGCCTGTGGTTCATGTGACCAGGCCGGTCACATGACCGGTGGAAGCGGCTTCTCTGATCCTTCAAGGAAGGGTCGCAGTCTCCCCGAAGTGCAAAACGAAGGTATGCTTGGTTTAGTTATGTCAATACATTTACGTTCACACATAATCATACATATAATGCATAATTGTGGGCTCATAACAGGGCTTTTAATATGAACTCGGACACACAATATTAACCGCGGTTTGAGTCGATTTGGTTATCACTAGTGTTGGGGATGTGAAGGTGATACATTGACTGTTATGCTAGTGGGTGGCCTCATTTAGGACAAGTAAGGGTTAGGCTTTTGCTCAAAAGGCTTCAAAATGCCGTTGGGTGTGACTGTGACTCATTTGCTGTTTCTTTTGTCTTTCAGTGGTTGAGTGGGAAACTCGTATCACTTTGGATCCCATCCGAGTTTCCGAGAGGAGAGGTTGATAGGTCAAGTCTATGCCCTTGCTATGATGAACATCAAAATAAACTATTTTATTGGTTCATACTTGTCTGTTTCTTATTAATTGCATCTTGTCTGACAAAAGGACAGTTTTAAAAGAAAGCTGCAAAAATGAATACACAGGATTCAACTTGACGCATTTTCTCAAGTGGTAGTGTTAATTTTGCAAGTTCCAGTAACATGTCTCAGGCAAGGTTCAGCTGATCATCTTTTAAAACACATTGTACTGGTGTGGCAGTAATGGAGGACATTGCTGCAATATTGTCTTCTATATTACAAGTAATCCATTCAATCCAAAAACAAATGTGCATGTGTTTAATGATTAACCAAATGTTTTGATGGGTAATGCGTTGCATCGTTTGTCTTGTGACCTTCTTTGTTAGTACCCTATTGTGCCTACTTCTTCAGGAGATGGGCTTTTAGCGCCCCTTCGTGGAAGTGTTGCAAGTGTTGTGCAAGCCTACGTGTAAACCGCTACGCCGCGTTTCAGCACCGCTGGCCAGGGACAGCTCCTCTCTGCGCCACTAGACCAACCAACAAGCATCAATAGTAGAATCTATGATCCGTTTGATAGACTAGTCCTACAATATAGAAAACCGGATCAAATAAGAAGTACAAGTACCAACCCAGTAGTCGTGGCACTAAAGCAATGAGGCCATATCCATGTTAGATCAATAATTCCAAAATCAATAATTCCAAAATGAATGAAAGAACGACATTGCCCTGTCTTTTATTCACAATGTAATTGATGTGACAAATATAGTAGCTGTATGTGATAATATACTTGGTTGAAGTGCATCTATCGGGCTTTAAAATATAACTATATATTTATATATATATATATAGTTTTCACTGCTTGCGCCTCTCTCATCCGATTATCTCGTGTTACGGGAGGCACTGACGTTATATCTCGAGCCCACACCCCACACCCCCCTTCCCTCGCATCCCGAATCTGCACCGTCGCTCGTGTCCGTTGTGTGTTCCTGCTGCATCCGAGCATTGGTTTTGTCTGCATGCCGAGGGGGAAACACGGGGGGGCTTTGGCTTGTTTGGCTTTGGTTTTCCGCAGGGTCGAGCAGCAGCAGCAGCAGCAGCAGCAGCAGCAGCACTCCCATCTGCGTGGTCATTTCGTCCCCTTAGAACGGATGTTTCAATGTGGTGTTGATGGTGATGTGAAGGGGGTCGTCTGATCTTGGCTAGTGTGCGCGGCCCGTAGCATCACTGCGGCCGTCTAAAGAGATACTGGCACAGAGAGAAAGCGACTGCGTCCGTCCTTTCCCTTGGTATCGACCGTGAATGGACCTGCGCTTGCTCTGATTTTCTGCAGTCACTTTCCAGTCGTTTCAGGAAGAAGATGGCGGACAGGGCTGAGATGTTCTCCCTTTCCACCTTCCACTCCCTTTCACCACCCGGTTGCAGGTAAGAAACAAGAGCGATGGCCAATGTATGTATTCATATATAAATGATGGCGGGGTGAAGGATGGGGAATGCGGATTGTTGATTTATTGTTTGAGGGCAGCGGTAAAATTTACATCTCAATCATGTCCAATATTGGATATTTAGAAGCACTACCGCCACAGCCTGCGGTAAAGGCCGATCTCCAAACACAAGGTTGAGCGCTTCGTGGTTTTTCTCTCTCAGCTGCAGCAGCATCCGGTTTTACAATCAAAATCGTTTTGTTCTTATTGTTTTGCTTGTGGTACAGACTGATAGCATGTGAAGTGTTTCGGCAGCGCGGTTAAAAGAGAGGATGGGGTTTAATGTGTTGTAGCGGCCGGTGGCTCCTTGCGCATTGTGGCTGGGAGGCCCACGCCCTGTTGAGAGCAGCCCAGGCGCTGCTTCAGCACAGTCGGACGCTCAGGAGCCTGCCATGACTTGTTTACTAGAACTATGTACCGCCTGGCTCTTTGATGCACCACACACTGGGGTCGTTTCAGTGGTCTTCGGAGTTTGTCGAGGCGAAGATATATCGTGAGAGGAGAGAAACAAAACTCAAAGTTAGGAAGCATCGTTAGGCCTACGTTGCTTGTGTGTTGTTGTTTTTTTATTTTTTCTTCTTTCAAGACACGGATACCGATCCATTATTTCTAGGGTTGTTAATCTAAGGTTAAACGTCTTGCTGCAGCATGCATATGGTTAGCACAAATGTTATTATTTGACAAGAAAACGGAATGATACGAAGGTAGATTATTGTGTCAATATGACCCCAATGTCAAATTTCTACTATGGGCCAACAGTTTGGATTATTGTGATGTTTAGAAAAATACATCTATCTCTGCTGCATCTCCTTTTACAAAATATTAAGGCTACTTCAGGAGATTAGGATAGCTATAGAGAGAGAGAGAGAGAGTGTGTGTGTGTGTGTGTGTGTGTGTGTGTGTGTGTGTGTGTGTGTGTGTGTGTGTGTGT
>JAOPUD010000162.1:1784795-1797208 GCA_027122715.1 Trisopterus minutus | reverse complement strand
GCTGTGTGTGTGTGTGTGTGTGTGTGTGTGTGTGTGTGTGTGTGTGTGTGTGTGTGTGTGTGTGTGTGTGCATTCGATAGATCCTTTCCACAGAGCGATTTCCACAGAGCGATTTCCACATGCGATATCGGTCATATATTGGTCACTCATAGTTATAACTAATTATGGGTCTGCTACTTTGATGTATGAGGGCACATCGTTGCCTTCGCTGATGCATCTGTGAAAAGGGTTAAGCTTGACAGAGTGGGCAAAAAATGCTCTTTATTTAATTCAAAATTCTCTCAATTTGAATTATCTATTTAAAGAACAGTGAAAGTTTTACAGTCCCCTTTCTTGCTACCCTCCAGGATTCGTTAAACAACAACAGCAGCCTATCGCCAAAGAAAGGCAGCTGGCAGGACTCAATACGTAATCCTATTCAGCAAGGTAAGGACCACATGTCATCAATAAAACATAACTCAGGTTTCTCATGGCACTTTACTAAGTACTAAACCAATCAATAGCCCAGGCGATAGCATGAAGCTCAACCTCTCTTCCCTCAGGTCGTCTGTCTCCCAACCACTCTTGTCTGGATGACGGCATCCATGTGACCGGCCAGTGCCCAGCCGCTCCGGTGTCCCAGGCACCAGGGTCACAGAGCAAAGGTACTCCCCCAAAACAGGCAGGGGAGGGCAGGCTCACCCAGTCTCCTCACAGGCCCCTTCTCTGCGACATGGAGGGCAACAGGCGCGAGAGGCCTGAATACGGTAAAAAAATGGCCGACCCACCGAGTTCAGAGCCGAAACCGTTACAGTAGCATAGAGTTGTTGTTGTTGTTGTTGTTGTGGTTGTTGTTGTTGTGATGTGTTATAATGTGATGTAAAGTGACATGGTTGTGGTTGTGGTTTGGTTGGTCTATCTGAAAATATAGAACAAAAAAGGAATGCACCTGCTGAACTCAGTATATCTACAGCTTCCCCTTCCCCTTCAATTTAATGTTTACAGTTAAGAAACTCTGCAAATGTTGAGGACTTTGTCATTCATTGACTTCACCTCAGTCTCTCGTTATAACAATTATTTATCTGAAACATGAAGAAAATAAAAAACATGCCTTAGTATTATGCATATCACTGAGAGATTGAGATTGATGAGATGAGATTGCATGCGTTTAGTTTTTGCTAAATACTAATAGTAACTTATTCCCCTTATCTAATATCATTCGTTTTTTGATGCTGAAAAACTTTGTTACCCTCTCTTTTATTGAAACTCACCAGAAGGTGAGATTTGTATCTCACCTTTGCAACTCCTCTACTTCCCTTCCATCGTCCTACCTCTGTCATATGTACCGGCTGCTACTCTACTACTCTACTAATACTTTGGTGATGATGATGATATTGTTCCTTTTTTGTGTGAACTCTCAAATGATGTTTCGGATCCAATCAGCTCTGTGTTTCTCTGTTTGTTTAAATCTCTAACCTCATAGGTTCATTTGGCCAGCATAAATCCAACACCTGTCCGGGTGACGTCGCAAAGACCTCCCCCGAGCCCCTGAACCAGACGTCCCGGGTTCCCTCCGTCGACGAGAACTCTCAATGTTCAGACACGGAGGTCGACCGTGACCTCATCAACGACCACAATCACAAACACCACAACCGGCGCACCACGGACACCTACACGGTCACCAGTGAATCAGGGATGGAGCCGGAAAACGACCTGGACCTGGACGCCACCAGCCACTGTTTGTCGTCCACCGCGCCCATCGGAGGCAACGACGGTGCAGACACGCCCTTGTCTGACGAAGAGCTGGACAAAGACTTTGAGGTGGAGTTCATGTGCAAGGAGACCTACGACCTGGTGTGTAAAGAGAACCACCGCTCGTCGTACGTGGAATTTCCCTGCATTGAGCCCTTTGAGTCCGCCTCCTTCTCCAGCTTCGTTTGTACCGACCACTCTGATGCCCTCGACCCGTCCAACGGCTCCGGTGCTCTGGGTGCTGAGCATGACGATGCTGCAGCCAATGACTCCACCTCCCCGTCTTCAGACCCTGGAATAGCAGATATGAACACAAAGCGAGGCTACGTCACAGACCAAGACCAGGACCTTAGCTCACCAGCTTCGGACTCTGACGTTGAAGGGGAGCTGGAGGCAGCGTTTGCCTGCGGGGGCCATTTGGTTTCCAATATGATTTCTTCCATCTCAGAGACTGAACTGGACCTTACCAGTGACGACAGTAGCAGCGGACGCTCATCACACCTGACGAACTCCATTGAAGAGACCAGCTCCCCCACATCGGACCAGGAACTGGACCCGGACACAGAGCTCGAGCAGGACAGCGGCATTGTGGGGATGAAGGCTTCGCTTCTTCTTGGGCAGCCTGATCCCATTAAAGTCGGGTATCCTCTATCGTCTCCATCGCCCCTGCCCTCCCCTACTTTGGCTACCCCTTCTCCGGTTGACTCACCTATCGAGCCCCTAGGATCCTATGACGATGGCCAGGGTCTGGTGGATGATGACCAGTTTGAACACCAAGCAGACCCAGATGAGACTCTACCTACAGCCCAGCGGTCTGAGGACAGCTTCTCCAGGCAGATGGTGCTTGAAATAGAGCCAGACCATAGCCTTGAGACCTTCAAGCGCTCTTTCTATCTGCCAGTTGGTCCCAGACTCATGCCATGCACTGACGACTATGGCACCAGTGAAGGAGACTCAGATTCAGAAAGTGAAGACGAGCTGAGTGAGAATTCTGACTCACCCTGGCTGCTTAGCAACCTCGTCAACAAGATGATCTCCGAGGGCTCTTACCCAATCAGCTGCCCAGAAGAATGCTTCAAGAGGAAACTTTCAGTATCCGACACCATCTCACCATCCTCAGACATAGACGAGGATGATGACAGAAGGAATAAAGCAGGAAGGGGGGGATTACAGGGAGGAGGTAAAGCAAGTGAAGGTCTAAGACAGTACGTGACACAGACAGAAGAAAGGGGGAAGAACACCAAGCCCGGTCTACACGCAAGCGGTCACACTGGTAACAGTGGAGTTGTGGACGCATGCACCAGCAACGCAAGGGATACAACAAGAGGCTCCGCCTATAACCATTGCTCAAAAGACTCTGACAAGAACCTTCCCATGAAATGGTCCAAAAACGACAGGAGACAAGAGGAATGGGGCGAGGAGGACATCCCAGAACCAAACAATGACCTAATGATGCACGAGGGACAGAAAGAGCTGGACTCCCCTAGCCTGACCGAGAGCGTGATCAGTGACAAGGACGAGGGACGAGAGACGGATCCCAAGCCCACGGGTCGCAGTTCTGCCTCGTTGGAGCGCATCACCGAGGTCAAACAGGGCTTGACCCTCGACATCCCCACGGCCCAAACCAACAGATGCTTCAGCCTCAGTTACTCCACAGACAATGACGAAGAGGATGTTGATGAGGAGGACTCTTCCCCGTTCCTTACAGACTTGAGGAAGCAGTCTGCCTTCGGGGGGAGCAACCTGTATCTGGACAGTTCACCTCCCATCGATGAGAGCGTGCAGAACCGTCCCTTTTCAGACCCAGATGTATTTGACAAGACCCTTGCTCAGCGGCAGCAGTCGGATGATGACGGACTGGCCTACGATTCCATGAAGTACACACTTGTTGTGGATGAGAACACCACACTGGAGCTGGTCAGCCTCAGAAGGTATGCACAAGGTTGGGGGCGGGGGGGAGGGAGCACTGTGATAAATGACGCAGAAGCAGAGTTTTTGAAACAAGTCATTTAAATAAATCCCGTTATAAATGCTTTTGCTACTTTGCACATAAGAGTTACTGAAACTCTACCTTCCACCACAGGTGTACCTCTGTTCTGAGCGACGACAGTGAGCTGTCCACACTGTGTGACGAGGAGCCCCTCGGGACAGGTGAGGCTGGCTACGGCCTCAGGGATGAAGAGGTGCGGGCGGAACTCCTGAGTTCTTCTGAGGACTCTTCTCCTGAAGCGGACCTGCCCTTCTCCAAGAAGTTCCTCAATGTGTTTGTCAACAGCACGTCCCGTTCCTCCAGTGAGTCACAATCCAATAGCACACTGAATTTGACAGCTTACTGGAAAACTATGCTGATTTTGAAACAAAGTGAGAGTCATTGAAATACTTAGCTTGCATAATTGGTGGGGCTTTAGGGATTTAGCTCAGAGTCGTCATTAGTCCAACTATTACGAATTCAGAAACCTCAGTTTGAATTAGAATACAGCCCAGCTCCATCGCCATGGTGCATAAGCACATGAGCCACACATGGCATAAAGCCAAGTCCACACTTATGCGAGGACGCTGGCTCCCAGTGATCTTATCCTCAATCAATGCTCATCCTCTGGGATACGCATCCCCAATCAATGTGTTTTTACATAATAAAATAATGTAAGGGTCATAACTGAGGCATTGTCCCCTCCTTTTAACAAATGTACCTTTAGTGTAGGATAGGATTATAAGGCTAAGGACGAGACAAAGCAGAAGGAGGGAAGAGACTAGCCTTTGAAAGACACAACCCTTTTAATTGAAACTGAATTTTTTTTAAATGGTTAAAAATGAGTTTTTGCATTGCAGGCACTGAATCCTTTGGACTTTTCTCCTGCACAATCAATGGAGAGGACAGGGACCAGACACACAGGGCTGTGTACAGGTAACCACCCATGTTACCTCGATACAACTCCACTGTGCTGGGCTCAGTGAGTGCCTCACTGATGCCTTATCACAAGGAGGTCATAGATAGACATAGACCGACCCGAAGAGAGTAGCTGCACCCCCTCTTGATGAACCGTTTTCCCCTTCAAAGTTGTTATATTGATCGTATTTAGAGTTTTTGTATTGAGGGCTCTTCTCATCTTATATGATTTGAAAAATAACATGTCTTGCAAAAACCTAATGATTATCAGAATCCTCATAATAACAAAGAGGTACGTGATCATTGAAATGCAAGAGTGGTTTCTGAAAAAGTGACTATACTGGACTCACTATTGCTCAATGCTGCCACCTGCAGGTTCATTCCCAGACATGCGGATGAACTTGAGCTGGACGTGGATGACCCCTTATACGTCGAGGAGGAGGAGGATGACTACTGGTATAGAGGATACAACATGCGGACAGGGGAACGAGGCATTTTCCCTGCCTTCTATGCTCATGAGGTCATTGGCCAGTCGAAGGAGACATTGGGTGAGTTATAAAGAGCAATGACTTCAACAATTAATCTGTGTCACTTGTTTTATGACTTCTGTCATGCATATTGTATCATTTGATTCAATGTTTGTGTTTGTATGTGTGTGTGTGTCGGTGTGTGTGTGTGTGTGTGTGTGTGTGTGTGTGTGTGTGTGTGTGTGTGCATGCGTGCATGTGTGTGTCTGTGTGTGATAAAGGTGTGAAGAAGAATCCAGCATGGATTGAGACTTTCAATGTCCAGTTCCTGGGTTCGGTTGAAGTACCTCATCACCAAGGCAACGGCATTCTCTGTGCTGCGATGCAGAAGGTATGTCGCTACTGGTTCATGTCTGCCCTATTTTCCTCTCAGACATCCCTGGGAGCACGGATCACCACTGGGTTTTTGTTGGCGGACATCCCAGGACACACAGGTGTCGCCCATGACACAAATTATGGGGCTGCTCCCTTTATGTACCAGGGCCAGGGCTAGACTGATAAGTCTATTACCCAGGCCCTGCTATATAGATCAGATCCATAGTTAGGGTTATGAGATCCCAGATGACGCCCCTGTACATAGGGTCATGTGAGGCACTTTACAATCAGGGCCTCCTGGTCACCCATTCATACACATTTGGTTGGGATTAGGTGTCATGCACAACGGGTGCCTCGTCCCTTTGCTACAGGAGGAGCCAGGGATTGAACCAGCAACCATCCGTCTGCTGCCTTTATAAAAAAAAGCTTCACAGCTAAACCTGACTAAGATTCTAGATTATAGAAGATTATAAGGTGTGACCGACACAACGCCTTTTTTCTGTTAAGATTGCCATTTCGAGAAAGAGGACGGTCCATGTGCGGCCTCCGTCTCTGTGTGAGCTGGAGATCAGCCTGCAAGGAGTCAAGCTGATCATGAGCCTGGAGGATGAGTATGACACGCTGGACGAGGTGAGAGGGATGAAACCATACTGTTGTCGCACCACGATCCGTTCGGAACGAAAGGTGTCTGCCTCACATCGATGACACACAGAGGGGCCGGAGGACGGAACAGGAGGACGCTCATGCTGCTTGTGTTTTTAACAGAGCAACAATACATTACAGCAAAATGACTTGTTTATATTGCGTCGTCAATATTTTATCATTGCAAACAGCGAGTATATGTGGTTTGACGCAACAGACCGCGCTTGTCTGCTAAGTCTCCCACACGCGGTTGTAGCACGTCGCCCTAACAAACACTAACACGGCCACATCACACACAGCGCCAGTGTGTCTCTGTCTAGGGGGAGGATTGCCGCCATAAGATCGAGTGTTTTGTTGGGGAACACGTGGAATGGACACAATCTTTAGTTGGGTGTTGGTGTTTGTAGGGACAGTGCGCAAGCACTATCATACAATATACAACATCAACACAAATGGGTTGATTAGAAATTATGGTCTGATGATATTGTAGCTTTTTTTAACACATCAGGAAGTTACTATCACTTCAATCCAGTCTCTGCTCCTCTGAAATGTATCTCACCACAACCATTCTTTGATATGTTATTTTTACCCTCTAGTTCGACAGGTGTAGTCACTTCTTTCAGATGAAGAACATCTCCTTCTGTGGATGCCACCCTAAGAACAACTGGTAAATCGCCACATGAGCTATACTAGCCCCTACGTAGCCCGGCGTTTTTTTTTTACTGAGCACCAAGCGAACTTCTTACGGAGCATCACCAGTTGCATCATCTTGTTTTCCTTCTCCCGCAGTTACTTTGGCTTCATCACTAAGCACCCAATGCTGAACAGATTTGCTTGCCATGTGTTCGTATCCCAGGAGTCGATGCGGCGTG
The DNA here is from genome assembly GCA_027122715.1 of Trisopterus minutus. Taxonomy (NCBI): domain Eukaryota; kingdom Metazoa; phylum Chordata; class Actinopteri; order Gadiformes; family Gadidae; genus Trisopterus; species Trisopterus minutus. The sequence goes on along the minus strand of JAOPUD010000162.1, from coordinate 1,790,234 downwards.
TAGCAGAGTGTGTTGGGTGAGTCATCATTACAGACATGCAGGGCAACTTTTCAAGACGGGCTGTGAACCAAATCTAGTTGACAATGATTCAGTCTTTTGTATTTGTCACTTGATTGATGACAAATAACGTTAATAATATTAATAATCACAATAATAATTACATTTCATCGTGTATCATCTTGTATTGTGTGTGTGTGTTCAAACAATCAAACACCTTGGTAATGATATGCATAACCAATTGTAAACAATCACTCACTTAATAAAGAAGTTTATACAATTCAGACGTTCGGAGTCAACAGCGATTCAGCTTTCTTCTTAGGATCGATTCTCAGAATTAACGTGATCGATGGAATCAAGAGTCAACTCTTTCATAGTCGTCTCTCTCCATCACCCTTACTCCAGGACCAATGAGAGGGGTTCAAAGGCATCGTAACGTCATGCATGCGCTCTTGTCTCTACAGGAAAGCCTTCCAGGAGTACTACCAGGAGCATCTGGAGTACGCCTGCCCCACGGAGGACATCTACCTTGAGTAGGGTGGTTCACCACGGCAGCCTCCTCACTGCGCTTCACAGGATATATTCCTCACTGTAAAATACCCCCCGCCCTCCTCCGCAAACCTGGGAAGGTTCATTTGATTTCTACAGTATGCAAGACCACCGGACTGATTACGCACATATATTCATCTGTTTATTTTTCATCATCTTGATGGATGGATTGCTTGTTTCTCTCATCCTTTTCTATTATATGAAACGAAGAATCTGAGCACCTTTTTAATTTGTCGATTTATCTTCCATTTGGAAACAACATACAAGTAATGTAACCTACTAAGGCTGTTTCATCTCTCTGTGCATGTTAAGTAGGTTTAATGCACAGACACGGCCAAATCTACACAAAACACAAAAGACAGACAAACAGAAATCATCTCCACAAAATGAGATGGTGTAGGATTGATTTGTTGGCAGTTGGTGAACTGTAAATATGTAATTGTTCAATACTGAAGAACTGCTAGTTTGATTTCTACTCATGGTGACATTGGCGCAACGTAGAGAGAAATACAATGAGCTGTCTTTTGTCTGAGGTTCTGTGTGCATATGACATTTCGTGTATGTTGTAAATATATGTATAGAAAGTAGAACCTTTGGTTATGCAGGTATCACTCGTAACAAATAGGAAGAGAAGGGAAGGGTGGAGGGAGAAATATTATTATAAATGGCGTTAAGTGTAGCTGAGGGATTTGAGACGTGATGATATAACAAACAAGAAGTATTTAGCGGCCACTGCGGTTGTCATACGATGTATGAACAGAGGCTGTTACGCTAAACATTAGCATTGTTTAGAATAGCAGGCAGACTCCAACCAGACATGAAAAATAACAACTGTCTTTTACCCTCTAACCTGTTAGTGAATCATACTGGAAATGCAGTCGGGCCGTTGTCTACAAACTGGTTGCAAATGATCAAATCCTCAATCCTTTGACGACTACTCCTGTGTTTCGTCCTGTTCTGCTATGTTTGATCAATTGCTTTCAAACCCATGAATCATGCACCCGCTCAAACTGTGCTTAATTTGGCCTTCAAAGTTGACTTGTTTCATCATGGAAAACTTTGCTGAGAATTGCAATGTTTGATAGGCTCAGTAATCCATCGGCAAGAGACCATGTGTTGCACAATTAAGTGTGACGTTCAGGTAAAATCAATACATATGGAAGCCATATTACCACTGACCATGACTGACTCTTCTACAGAGCACACAAGATTGACTTGTTCAGTAAGACCGTAGGCCTACCACCTCCACTAGTGGAGGGCCATGTGTGTAGTAGTCCAAGTGTGATGGTTTAAAGACTTATAATGTGATGCCAAACCCCCAAAAGGTGATTATTTATTGGATGTATGTACCTTTTTACATAATCGTTGTCTACCCCTCATTCATTCTTGTATGCAATACACACAGATCAATGATTTGGGGTGGCTAATTCGTATTGAACTTGGTGCAATGCATTGTGCCTGCTAACAGGAATGTCACGGGTTCATTTAAGTTATAGTCGATAGATGAACATGGTCTGTTACTCAAATTCCAAGCCATTGCTGCCATCTCTGACCATTTGAAGAAAGAACAGTTGAGACAGTTCGAGACAAGAAGGAGTTGTGGCGTTATTTACATGTGTCAGTTAGATTATGTATATATGGATAGTGAATCGAAAAGATAGTGCTGTGTCATTTATGTTAACTATGTTATTGAAATAAATATGTACATTACTTAGAAAATAATTTAGAAAAATTGGAAAACCAACAAAAAAAGGAAGTGCAAGAGAAAGAAAAATATGAAAACGTATGTGATCTGCAATCATTTTAGTTCAGTGTCATGTGTCCATGCAGCATTTATTAATACAGTGTCCGTCACAAGGGCTGTGTTTTCAGTACCTGGTAATTCCAAAAACTCTATTGTATAACATGACCACATAAATACTGAACAATGTGCTGTTAGAGTGCTGCTTTAGGATAACCATGATTGCATTCTGCCAATTATAGATAGCGCTGTCGAGCTCGGAACACACGCCTCTTCTCTGATCTGTACCTCTTTGTTTCGAGTATCCTTTCATGTTTTACAGTGCAGCTAACTGGCACTGTTGTGTGACATAGCTATGTAAGCTAGCCTCTGAGAACCACTGGCATAACTTCTCTAAGACCCACATTACAATAACAGTTATACCAAACATTTGACTTTATTACATATACACAAATTCTTCACTGTATACCTACGGCAAATCAGTATGTGACAGAACAAACATATCCCATCTTGTATCTTTAAAAAAACCAAGGACTTGTAAAATTGAAAGTTAAAAAAATGACAAAAAACACATTGCCTTGTCATGGGTTTGGTTCTAATGAATAAAATATATGCTTGATGTCCAAATTATTTGTCATTTATTTTATCATTGCAAAACAAAAAGTACAATTATGTACATAGCTGAATATATTATGTGAGCCATTAAACAGATGTGAAAATAGTGTATTCATTGAACAATGATGAGCAAAACACATTTGAGTTACATTACAAAACAAGTTACGATAAGATTTAACATTCAGTCAGAGTTAAAAAGCTATTTTTCTGGGTCTTGATTACAATTCAGTAGTTTGGAACCCCTGCTCTAGGCGAAAGCAAGGCATTGCGGAAATCCAGAGTTATCCAAGTAAATTCCTCTGGAATCCCTTGACCAAAAGCAAGGTGTCAACATTGGCAGCAGCTTGGTTTAGGATGACACAGAGGCGCACAGCAGGGCGCCAGTGCGGGGTCTGAGCCTCTTTCTACTTGGCTCTCACCAAACACCATGGAGGCTTCAAACTTGGCCTTGGCCTCCAGGATCATGTCCAGCAGACCGTGGAGATCAGGCTCCGTGTCCAGGGACAGAGGGTAGTTCTCCGAGGGGTCTGACTCCAGGTCAAAGACGAGTGGTGGGTCGTGAGCCTTGAGCACAGAGGCGATTTGACAGTCTGGGTCTGGGCTTGTCGTACTGTGTCCGGCACCTGGAGCAGGAATCACACCAGCAACGAGACAAGCGGAAACCTGTGTTACTACAATTCATAATTTGTGAATCATTTAGGAGTCCATTATATTGGATTTTTTAGTTTTCAGTCTACAATTTGAAACCCATTGTCTGGGTTTCTGCGGTTTCTGTTCAAAATATTAAAATATGTAGGCTACTTTCCATTATTAAGTCACTTGTTGTGTTACTTTTCTAATGCCATTCATGAGCTTTTGCCACCTACAGTATCAACATGCATTTTTCTCCAATATCAGAACATTATTTTGTTGTCAGAATTTTTCCGCAATATTTCTCCAGCAACAATAATGACAATGTTTACAATTGAGGGGGGTGCCGTGGGCCACACCTATCCTCTCTAGGTGCGGCGGGCCTCACCGTACCCTTTTTAAAATAAAACAAATATTATTTGGGACCCCCAATATCATCTCCAATTCTAATGTTTGACTATTCAGCTTGGTTTACGGTGAGGCGTGCTCTCACCCTTAACCACATGAAACATACATACCCCGTGTGTAGAAATGGGCCTTGTATTTGCCCAGCCGGAGAGCAAATATACTGGTTTTCTCACTGGGATCTGTAGGGTAGAACATCATCGTGCCCCTCTTACTCTAGACAAAGAAGAGACATAACATTAGTTCTGCTCAAACTGACTTAAATTGAGATAGAAATTGAAGCCACTTACCTTCCCACGCCCGAGCATCAGGTCAGTCATATCCACCCCATCCAGCTGCACTTTTGGAAGTCTGGCACCAGAGAGCCTTGCAATTGTGGGCAGAAGGTCCAGGGTGCTGGCCAGCTCATGGGTCACACCTGGGGCCAACACACACGTTATATCAATTGAACAATATCTACAATATGGTTAAGGTACTCTGACTTTACAGCTGTTAATCTCAGCTGGGCTGATCGAGGTGTGGTAAAATAAATAAAAATAAAAATAAAAATATAATATAAATATATAAAAATAAAAATATTTATTGGACATGGCCAGGATTACATGTAATGGTTGTAGTCAAGGTGACTAATGCTAATGTCAAGCTGACGTTGCATCCCATCCAGACCTGGTGCGATGACGCCTGGCCAGAAGGCGATGGCGGGCTCCCTCATGCCCCCCTCATAGGTGGTGCCCTTCCCGCACTTCAGAGGACCAGCGTTCCCTCCGCGGGACATGCGCATCAGCTCTGGCCTGCGAAACAGGCAGGTGTGCTTGGTTAAGCACAATGAACAAAGACAAAATGTGAAACAATTACAAAACACGGTAACTGTCAACTCGTTGTTCACATTTGCCATGAGAGACGTATGAATATTGATACATATAGTTTATTTTTTGACATTGACCTAGTCAATGTGTGTACCCCTATGCTGCAACATTACCCACGACTGTGCTACATGCTTTTAAACAATAGTTAGAAAAATATATTTATAGCATGTTTCCCAACATGCAAAGTTTTATCAGACCAGAGGGTAGCTTGCTGAAAGCACCACTTGAGCCCGAGTTCATGCATGCGGAGGTCCCAACAAAGCCAACATTTAATAGGAGATTGATCATTTAAGATTTGGTTCAAGGTAGTTCAATTTGTTCTATTATTGTTGTTTTAAAGTATTTAAGTGATTAAGTGGGATGATGGACAAGATCCTGTGAAGCCCATTCGGACTGACACTGTTCTCAAAATTAACCTGACTTACCCATTGTCAGCCGTAAAGAATATAAAGGTATTGTTGATGGCCTGCGTCCGCTCTAGGGTGTCCAGGATGAGGCCTATCGTGCTGTCAAATTCAAACAGAGCATCTCCGAATGGGCCCCTGAGAGAGGCCCCGGCCGCCTTGGACCCTGCATACTGGGGGTAGTGTGTATGCTGAAAATATAAATATTTAGAGAAGAAGTTCATAAATATAT
>JAOPUD010000162.1:1705260-1716828 GCA_027122715.1 Trisopterus minutus | reverse complement strand
TCTCTCTCTCTCTCTCTCTCTCTCTCTCTCTCTCTCTCTCTCTCTCTCTCTCTCTCTCTCTCTCTCTCTTCCCCCACTGTGTTCCTGTAGCTTCACTGCCAAGCAGAGGACAGCTGGAAGCTGTTAACCCCGTATGCCGTGAGAAACTGGTTCCTTTGCAATTCTTTCACTCTTACACATCTCTTTCTCACTCACTCTCTCTCTCGCTCTCTCACACACACACAAACACACACACACAGACACACACACACATACACACACACAGACACACACACACACACACAGACACACACACGTTTACTTGATTGTGTGTGTGTGATTAGCCAGAGCAACTCTACTTAAGCAGATTAATGTGAAAGGTGCAGGGTTAAACTACAAAAGGTCTGTTGGTATACATTGTCTTGCAACTCTTCATTCATTATCAAGATATTTTCCAGATCTTGGGTTGTTTCTGGATAAGTAAGTGAAGAATCTTCAGAATCCTATAGATTAAGTTGAGAGGACTTTTGCGGGTTTCTGGATAGGAGTCCTCATCAAATCTGGGCCTGCGAAACCCTGCGAGACCCTCACTCTGGGGCTACGCAAATAAACTGGACATGACTATTTATGACTCTGGAAGACTTTTTCGATTGCAAGTATTTGACCTAAATGTGTTTCGTGTCATATAGGAACTCAACAGATGATGACTGCCCTCTAGTGTCACTCTTTACAGAGTGGGTTGAATTCATTCATTCAAGAACAGCCTATTTCGGTTTGCTTGTCATGACACAACATCGTTTTTTATTTTATTTTGAGAGATAGAAATGTGGAGTCGTTTTTATAATTTATTACAGTTTGTCACCAAAAATGACAAACTGTTTATTTCCCCCCCCCCGGCTGTTTCGCTGTTATGTAAAGCTGTATCTAGCTTGTTATAGTGAGCTAGTTCTTCTCAGCCCTGTGCAGCCTTGGCCCCTCACCACCTAGCCCTGGCCTAGCAGCACCAGCAAGATCCTGTCAGCGCCAACACATGCAGTCCGAGGTCACAGAATCCCCCACAGGAGCTGGATCTAAAGGCCGAGTTCCTCTTGCTCCAGTAGCGGAGAAGTGCCGTTATCCAGATGCTGCCAGAAACAATCAACAATCAACACGATTCACCACGCACTGTTTACAGTCACACACATGTTGTTTGTCTTTGAAAGTTTGTCATTACCTCCCCCACCGGAAATGCATTCTACAATCTCTACATTCTACAATTCAACTCTATAAATCGCTGTGTCTGACTTGTGATTAGGGGCGGTCCTGACTTATGTTAGGGGCTGTAGGTCGTAGAGGTGTTGTTTGGGGGGGGGGTACTGATCTATGTTAGGGGCTGTAGGTCGTAGAGGTGTTGTTTGGGGGGGGTACTGATCTATGTTAGGGGCTGTAGGTCGTAGAGGTGTTGTTTAGGGGGGGGGTACTGATCTATGTTAGGGGCTGTAGGCCTGAGAGGTGTTGTCTAGGGGGGGGGTACTGACCTGTGGTACTGGGCCGTAGGTCTGAGAGTTGGGAGTGCTGTAGCGACGTAAGCCCCTCCAGGACAGGAACAGGGTGTAGAGGGACGCCAGCAAACACAGCACAGTGAAGGTTATAGAGCTGCCTTTGGCCACATGGGCTCCAATCCGCTGGCAGGAAGGAAGGACCACACAGTACAGCGACACTTTTAGATCCTCAAAAATAGTGAGGCAAAATAATTCCAACAATCAAAATGTCACCTTCATTTATGCAATGTTCTCCATAATATTAATGCAGATTGTAGATGGTAAGGCTATAATCATGTTTTTTTTCTTCCAGCACTTTGAGGCTGCATGGTGTGCTACCTGATGGCTTGTTTTCAGAGCTACTGCATGCACAGAGTTCAGAGCGTAGGACAGCAGAGCACTGAATCCCAGCAGAAAACTGAAGAGGTTGAGGACCATCAGTGTGGCAACCTGTCCGCAATAATGATACATATACATATATAGATATAAAATGTATATATAGATAGCTAATTTGATTGATTACACATAATACAATATGCATATAAACAATATATTTTAATTGTAGGAAAGAGAGCAGAGACTCCAAGGCTTTACCCGCATTTTTGTCGGTTTCATGGCGAGAAGGAAAGCCAATGCCCCTGTGGCTAGATACTGAAACAGAGAAATACGTTTGTTGATTCGTGTTTTGCTGAATCAAAGCATGATCTGATCAGTAAGTAGTAGGCAGTAGGGTCCTATGTAGGCCCCTCACTGCTGAAGTCCTCTTTTCAACAATCCCTTTACGTGTTATAAATTAACTCACAAACACGCTGGACCAAACCGGCATGGTCATGCTCATGGAACAGTTGAAGCTCAAGCAGGAATAGGTAACTGTGGTTAAGATGCAGGCCAGGGCAGCGAGGACCTGCGTCGCCTGAAGGTGAGATAAAGTGGGACATCGTCATCAGATGTTCAAATAGACTAGTTTCCATTTTTCTGTATTTAAGATTCATGAAAATTAGGACTGTACAAAAGTAGGACTGTACAAAAGTAGGACTGTACCCCGGTGACCAACACTCTACTGCCAACAACTGTCCCGAACCAGCGCCGAATCCTGGCATCTTTTAGGTCTCCCTGGTCGATTGCTTCAGGAGGTGGCCGGTCCCTCAGAGTCTCACTGACGTACACCTGGTGCAAGCCTTCCTGGAACATGTTCTGAGTCATCCTTTATAATAAACAATATAATCAGAATACTTAAGTAAAAAATGAAAAGCTGTTTATGCCTGCTCACATATTAACATTAAACACAGGGGTGCACACATTTATTTGCCGTTTCGCCATTTCATTTAGTTTTGACGATGTAGTACAATGTTGGATCTTACCTGCCTCGTTGTGTTGGATTTTATCCAGAGGCTTTCATATTTAAAATAAGACCAATATAATGGTTGAACCTATAGAGTTTTCAACACAGATGTTTATAGGATAGAATGGTTTGATCCTGCAGTCTTCTCACTTCCTCCACTCCTTCGGTTTATTCCTCACAGCCACCTTTCTGGAGATAAAGAGAGAGAGAGCTCCCAAGGAAGTTTAAAGTTCACATGATCCACATGGCACACAAGTCCACTTCGGAGAATATCGAGTCCATGATGTCTTGATGTTATTTGACAAAGGCTTTGAAAACTGCTCAGCTATGCTTGCCATGACATTACACAACTAGTTTCACTTTATTTCACTTCCGCAAATCACAGAAAGAAATCTTAACCTTTACCCTGAGCCCTCTCTCTCTCTTGCTCTCTCTGATTGACTCAACCACTCTCTCTCTCTCTCTCACCAAGGGTTGCTAGTTAATGGTTATTCATAGTGACTGTGTTTGTAATCTCATGCTCCTCCCAGGTTGAATCCGCCTTCATTAGAATAACAAAGAGTTGCAATGGTAAAAGTTACAGGAGGTTAAACATTGACAACACTTGTTACAGACACAATATAATTTAATAATGAACATCTGACTAACAATAGAACACTTTGATAAAAATCAAATGAATCAATGTGACAATGTGTGTTTTATGTGACTGTTACTGTGATGCATGTTTTACTAATGTGCTGACCTTAATTTGAGTAAGATCACAAACAATTTAAAGCGAGACAATAAAATTACAATCTGTTGATCGCCATGGTGATAAGACCAAAGTTGTATTCTGACCTTTAACACGAGCAGTAAGCCTCTTATGGCCCGGTGTTTGAGCACACCCACACCCATTCTTTTTCTGTGTCTGTGTCATCCACCTCAGGGCCGCTCCCGGCGCAGCATAGGTGGGGCAGCGTGCTACTCATTGGGACGCAGCCTCTGGAAGTCCTGCTCTCCCTGAGCTGGAGGAGGTGAGAGGGCAGGGGGCTGAGAGAGCCTAGGCTCCAGCCTGCTCCTTAGTAGAAGAATACCAGCAGGTAGTGGTATAGGGAAAAGCCATGGGAGGAGGAAGGAGGAAACATAATATTATAGCACATGAATGACTAGGAAATGATAACACAATAGCATTGCAGAAGAAAGGTTTTCTTTTCCTTTTCCTATTGGATTTATGTTTTGCTTTGTGTGTCAACTAATGTGGGACAAGTGCTTTAAAACACTTACAATAAATGAAGACCGCAATGCTGTGTTTTTAGATTAAATCATTCCATAAATAGTGGGAGCTTCGCCCACTAGACTAGGTTAAGTCCGGAGATAAATGGCTAAATGAGGCGCACGCCTTAAATGTGAACATATGCTCACTTTCAATACTTTATATATACGTATATACACGTTATAAATACGTTTCTTATGGAGACATGAAATCCCCTTGAGACACTATGGTTCATACTGCACTTTATTGAAACAATACAAAATGAACAGATAAAACCTTATCCTGTAAACAAATTTAGTAATAAAAAAAAAAACATTGTCCAATTGTATCAAATGGCCAAACAGCATGATTTGACGAACTTTGGTCCTTTTTTCCAGCAAACTGCGCTGGATTCTTTGTGCCATAGGCGACAGTCACATCTGAGTAAAAGGTTAATGGAGCATCGTGGCTCATTAATTAATTAATAATAATTTAATTAATAATTTAATTAATAATAATAATTAAGAATTAACTAATTAATATCATTAACTAAGTCACATAGAGGACACATATATTACATTTTAAAAAGGATCTTGATAACAACCTTTGTCAAATCTGTTACAATGGTAACAATTAAAGCTATGCAAGATATGTGTGTAATACACACGTACATAGTCAACACAATGCACCACTGTCATGTAAACATAAAAATCACTCTGCTAAAAGAAAAAGAAATAAGCATAGAATATGTGATCGTCACTGTCTCTGTATGTGCTCAAGGATCCAGTCCTCTCCACCACATGAAGAGGTCTTGTGAAGAGACCAGGTTTGTGAAGCAGGTCTCTGCTAGCTCTTCTGGGGCTTGGCCAGGTCTGAGTTGAGGTACACCACTGTGGCGGTGACGTCATCCCTGTACATCCTGGCCAGCTCCTCCGGGAGGGCCAACATGGCCGCCAGTCTCTCCGGGCACAGTTGGCCGCGGTCGCTGGTGCCCAGAGCGTGCCTGATCAGGTGTGTGGCGGCGTTGAGGTCCGAGGGACGGGTGGCGCGAGCACTGCGCCTCTGCAGGATGTCCTGCATCTGACCCAGCTTCAGACGCTTGTCAGACACTGGTGCCTGCATGGACAGTTTTTCTTATTTTTTTTTCCACTTTCTTATGACAAATGGTCTAATTGCTGTTCGCTTTAGATAAAAGCGTCTGCTCAATGCCCTAAATGTAAATGTAATGTAAATAGAAAGCGACGAGACAAAGTGGTTGAAAGTATCAATATGGGAGAAAAAGGTTTAAAAGGTAAATCCAACCCTGAAACAACTTATTTTGGATGAAAAGTGATGAAGTGGGTGACGTAGTAAAGTTATGGATTCATTCTGGTCCAAACCAGGTTTACAAACCTGGGATGTGTAACTCATATTCCCCCTCATAGATTAAGCTTATAGTATTGCACGAGTTAGGATAGAATGTAATTGTATTGTAATAGTTTTGGGTTACCAGGCAACATCAATCAAACGTTATGGCTCCAACCCCCCCATAGCTTATTGGCGCGAGTAAAGACAGCAATAGCCTGGAAGTTACTTTAGCCCCACCCCTAAATGGAAATAGTGTCTACCATAAATCAGTGAGACCGCATCGGGGAAAAAAAAGTCGACAATGGGTAGGGACTAGCTCGAAAAACAAAGCAAGCTACCAACAACAGATGAAATACCTGCAGATGAATCCCACTGAGATGTTCTCCAACCAGTTGGACGGCCCGCTGGCTCCCCATCTCGTCCCAGAGGCCATCAGAGCCCAGGATGAGGAAGCGGTCCTGGGGCCTGAGCTTGTGGTACAGAACCTCAGGGGCGGCATCCAGGTACGGTGGGGTCAGATAGTTGGGTGGCGTGTAGTGGTACATGTTGAGAGAGTCCAGGTCCATGCCCGACTCCAGACTCTGCAGAACGCTGCTCTGAAGCTCCCGGCTCCACTTGAAGCTCACGTCGCCGAAAGCACGCAGGGGCATTAACACCTGTTGCACCCCAACGAGAATCAAGCAGAGCACAGTAGCTCCAGCAGTGCCTTGGTTGTAGATGGGCACTTCGGATTAACAAACTAAAACTAATTTCAAGGACCTCAAAACACATTTCCACACCTACCTTTCCTATTTAATTACAGTTGACAGACATTGATGTTGAAAACCTAGTTTTTCAAGTAGTAGTACAGCAGCACAAGCCTACAGTACTTTACCTATGCATTCACAAGAGGGACAACCCCAGCTGCACCATCTTTTTTTAATGGAATGGACAGTAGTCATTTTACCATCAACATGAAGTATAAGACAATTAGGAGTAGTATTGCCTACCATCAACATGAAGTACAAGACAATAAGGAGTAGTATTGCCATTAATCATTTGTTTACTTCTCAGCTACTTCACATATAGAGCGACTCTTACCCCCAGGAGCCGGTCTTCTGAGACCACCGTGTCGGCCTCCGTGGGGGGGTGTCCGGCCCTGATGCGCTGCAGCTCAGACGGATTCTGGGCGTTGTGGTCCCGGGAGAGCGGCAGTGCGCTCCAGGAGCCGTCCTCCTCCTGCACCCCCAGCACCGCCCTGCAGTCTCCGGCGTTGGCAACGTGGATCCCCTCCAAGTCCACGTGGGCCACGCACGCCGTGCATCCCGTGAACGCCACCTGTAGGGACGGATTAACGTGATGATCTGTAAGAGCAATGGTTTCAGATCATTGAACTTTTTATTTTGTTTGCAAATTTCCTCTTGAAAATACAAGTACTGCGATTGTGATACCAAGTCAACCGTCAAACTCCAACCAAAGATTAATAATATTAACGAAGCCAATGGTGGCACCCCCCCTGTTCCCATTACCTGTATGGCTGTACTCTTCAGCAGGTCTGAGGAAAGAGGCACTTGGGCCTCCAGAGAGATGTCTGTGTCTAGTCGTTTGAAGGCATAGTCCATAGCTTCTGCTGGACTAAAAGCAGAATGAGATATCTCCATTAGTGTCATTCCAACAATGTCAATAGCATTTCCAATCATAAACAAGCTCCGGCATGTTTTTATCATGTTTCGACACGGCAACAAACTCAGAGTATACGCATGTGCATTTAAGATGTATGTTATAGATACCGGACTGAAATCATAATGGTTTGCTGGTGCATTATATTCTACACTGGATGTCCAGTGTATTCCATGTGCAATAAATACAGTCTAACTTTGAAATAGAGAAGCGTGTTGACACACTTAAATCACCATCACAACCAATTACGTACATAATCATGAAATGGATAATGTACCCCAACTAGCTAGCAGGAAAAACATTAATAGTGGAGATTAACTGAATAATGAGAAATGACCAGGAATATGAGGTCAGTGTTGAACACACACCTCATGCCATCCCTGTGCTCCCCGTGGTCCAGCAGTTCCTGCCAGAACACTCGGAGCTGGTCTCTGTAGAAGGAGGCAGACTTCTGGTAGCTGACATCCCCCCGGTGTTTGTACCACTGCAGGACAGCAGGGACCGGCCGGCCCTGTTCCATTAACCACTCTAGCTCCTCCAGACTCTGCAGGGACATCATCGCTATCGCAACGTAGGACAGCAGGCGCTCGCTGACCGCCTGGGCACAGGCCCAGCCCCCATGTCCATCAAACACGCCAAAGAGTGTTCCTCGCGTCTACACCACAAAATATAAGATAGTAATGGGTTACATTTACATTTAGGGCATTTAGCAGACGCTTTTATCCAAAGCGACTTACCATAAGTACATTTGTCCTAAGAAGTTAAACAATATATCGCTGTTGGTACAGTAGAGATGTTCATAGAACCAAGTGCAAGTACTAACAATGGCCAGGCTAACCCCATTCCCTGTATACAGCAGTGATAGCTAGCTACTGCAGATGCTACACAATTAAGTACAAAGAATGAATACAAGGTGCATTAAGTGCGTTCGTTAAGTGCCAGGACGTACAACAAACAATAGTGAAACAGACAAATAAGGGACGAAATGGCTATGTAGAGTCTAGGTGAACTCTAAACAGGTGAGTTTTGAGTCGTTTGCGGAAGCTGGTGAGCGACTCTGCGGTCCTGACTTCGGCAGGAAGCTCGTTCCACCACTGAGGTCCCAAGATAGAGAAGAGTTGTGATTTAGCTGATCGACCTTTGGTTGCTCTTAGTGATGGCGGTACCAGACGTCCAGCTGAGGTGGTTGAGCAGAGGGATTGACCTGGGGTGTGTGGTTTGACCAAAGCTTAGAGGTAGGCATGGGCAGTTCCATCGACCGCCTTGTATGCCAGTACCATCGTCTTGAATCTGAATGGGGGCTGATACAGGGAGCCAGTGGAGGTGGCGGAAGAGGGGAGTCACATGGGACAGAGACACAGTCTAGACATTGCTAATGTGGTTGGACTATTCTAGCTGGAAGCGGTTGCTTTTTAAAAATTTAATATCTACATAGGTGTACAGAGACCCATTTCCAGCCACCATCACTCTTGTGTTCTACTACTACATTGTAGGGCCCGACCCATATTGATTTGAGGGCCGATGCCGATTATTTTCAGAGAAAAATTCAGATTACGATCCAATACGACAAATTACTGCAAAATAATGAGTTGTGTGAGGCCGGGGCAAGCAGCACATTAACATATTATTAACAATCTTTTGACATAAAGTGCAGGAAGAACATTTTTCTAACTACACAACATATTTGAAAACAATATTTCATAACATAAAATAACTATAGGAACGTATATTATAACGTTATGTGTATATATATTTATATAGATAGATAGATAGCGAGCTCCGAAAGTCACAAACGGCAGCAATCACTTTCTCCTCCGAGCTGCAGTGGAGTGCAGGGAATGGTTGTTCCGGCTGGTTGAACACTGATTGGCTGTTTTACGTTACTTCACCCAGGGAGTGAACTGAGCTGATTGGCTGTCGCCACGGGAATGTCGCAGCAAAGTTCGAATATTTCAACCTCAGCGAAACTTGGACTTGCGCTGCAATCCACGTGGAAAAAAAATAAAATCTGCAACTTTTTGTCAGATGTTGATTATTTTCAAAAAGGCTATAATCGGCCGATTAAATTGGCAGGCCGATGAATGATGATGATGATGCCGTTAGGGCCCTACTACATTGTTTAGCTAATTGTGTTAAAAGGCTAATTGATGATTAGAAAACCCTTGTGCAATTATGTTAACACAGCTGAAAACTGTTGAATAAACGTGTTTTCATGGAAAACATCAAATTGTCTGGGTGCCCCCAAACTTTTGAATGGTAGTGTATGTTTTGCGGGCCAGTTAACATGACTCCTCTGCCTTCCCTTCCTCCCCAGGTGCTGATGATCACCACGCCTACTATCATGTACCTGGGCTTCGCCACGCACAAGGTGGCCCGCATGGGCGACCCACAGTACCAGCCCGTCCGCCACGGCTGCAAGAGCATGCCCATCGTTACCCACGGAGCTGTGCACGACTATGAGGAGGCGACGGAGGACGGGGAGGAGGCGATAGAGGATGGGGAGGAGGCGAAGGTGAAGGTGGACAATGGTATGCCGGAGGGAGGCAGCGCATTTGGAGCTTTACATGCAAAGCTAAAAAAAATTATTTTCAATGCCGAACCTGTATATAATGTGAACACGCTGTTCGGATACCTGTATCAGAAGAGGCTTGTAATACCATGAGCGCATTCATTTTTTCAGCATGGGTGACCCCAGTGGGAACCCCTGAATAGTGGTAGTCGTTTTAATGCCTGGCTGTACACATGATGTAATCGTGAGTTATTCAGGAGTCTGTTACATTTTTAACCAGTATGTCTTTTTTGCTTTTTTGCTCCTCTCCTACTCTCCTCCTGGTCTCTCCTCTTGGCTCCTCCTCTCCTCCTTGTCTCTCCTCCTGCAGGCCCGGAGAAGAAGCATGACAGCCGGCGTCAGATCCAGGCGTACGGCCTGATGAAGGTCTACACCTGTCAGCTGCTGTCCCGTGCCGCCTTCGAGGTGGCCTTCCTCTACGGCCAGTTCCTCCTGTACGGCTTCCACGTGGCGCCGTACTACGTGTGCATGCGGCCGCCCTGCCCGCACACGGTGGACTGCTTTGTGTCGCGGCCCACCGAGAAGACCATCTTCCTGCTGATCATGTACGTGGTGTCCTTCCTCTGCCTGCTCCTCACGCTCCTGGAGATGGTGCACCTTGGCGTGGGTGGCCTCCGCGACACATTCCGCAGGCGGGCCGCCCTGGCATCCCGCCCCAAGCCGGCGCCCCCCCGAGGCAGGCAGCTGCGGCGGGCGGGTGCGGCACAGCTGCCCGCCTCGGCGCCCCCGGGCTACCACGCCACTGTGAAGCAGGACCGGCCCAAGGAGGAGGCCGGGCCGGGGCTCCTGCCGCTGGCCGACTGTGGGCGGGCGAGTCCTGGGGTGGAGGGGGGCGGCAGTGGCCAGGAGCTGGAGCGCCTGTGGCGCCACAAAAGGCAGGGCCAGCTGCAGCTGGACCAGGGGGGCAGCGGGGGACTGGACCCCACGGCGGCCGAGCAGAACCGGCACAACCTCGCCGAGGAGAGGCGTGCCAATGGCGGCGAGAAAGGTAGCACCTTTCTCAGGATATTTATTTTCTTGAGTTGTTGACGGTTATTGGTGCAGTGTGTAGGATTTAGTGACCGTTTGCAAATCAAGACCAACTGACCCCACCCCTCCCCTTCTCCTTCCAATTACCTTAAGGAAGCTACGGTGGCCTGTAAGGGGGTAATACTTTTTTAAATCCCCATTTAAAGGGTCACAAACGGTGCTGCCCCCCTCTGGTGACCACAGGTTATTGCAATAATGATGTTGCTGAATGGTTCAAACGAATCCTCAAGGTACAGTACCTGCAGTTCTAATGGATGATCTGTGTTTTTCCAGGAGTCCATGCCTGAGCCAGCTTACCACGGCCCCCAAACGGAAGGACACACAAAGTGTCGATGAGCCGGGAAAACCAAAGAGTGAGGGAGAGGTGTGTTTGTGTGTGAGAGGGAGAGTGAGATGTGCATTTCAGTAAAGGGATTCAAGGTTCTGCTCTCCCAACAGGCAAAGTTATAGATGATTGTTCTCCTCCCTCACAAATGTGTGGGTAGGTACGTGGTAAGTGTGACAGTTGATGAGTTTTGTTATGTCACCACTTTACATTTCAACACATTATGTGTGTGTGGATTCATAAGCCACTCCTTGTATAACGCAGAAATTAAAATTTAAGATGTTTACCTGGGAAAAGCTTGAAACTATTTCCACAATGACTGGATAGTGTTTTGTTCGAGTTGACGAGACCATACTATTGCGAATGTTGGCCTTTGACTGTTGAGCTTTAAGTCTTATTTTTCGTTTTGCTTTTGGTAATAACCTACTTCTCTGAAAAGAAATTTCTCACACGCACTTTAACGTTTTCTGGTTTGATGGTGGCTTTCGCAGGTTTAAGGTGTGTGTGTGTGTGTGTGTGTGTGTGTGTGTGTGTGTGTGTGTGTGTGTGTGTGTGTGTGTGTGTGTG
>JAOPUD010000162.1:1667809-1678808 GCA_027122715.1 Trisopterus minutus | reverse complement strand
GGGGGGGGGGGGGGGGGGGGGGGGGGAGATGACGTACTCTATGTGTCTGTAGGACCACTCTCCGCTGACGGGGTCCGTGTGGAAGAGCGGCGAGCTCCAGGGCTTCTCCCCCCGCTCCCTGGCCTCCTTCCTCTGGGCCTCCTCCAGGACAAACTTCTCCTGGGTGGCCCGGTTCTGGTCCCGGTCCTGGATGGCACTGGTCACATGCTGCCACAGTCTGGTGGAGTGAGCACACAATGACCGTTGACTTTTATGCCACCACCGCGAGGGCCTGACGTGCGCCTCCCAAAAAAATCTTAACCTTCCGTTTAGGCGACGCCGCCGCAAGGGCTGTGATTGGTCCGCTCGCTAAAACGCGACGCGTCACGTCAAATGAATCAAACACACTAGCGCGTGGGACAACAAAGGCTGACGTTGAGTGGGACGGTTGCAGGACCTCACCTCTCAGACTCAAACTCCCCCTGGTGGTCTGGCTGGACCACCTTCCTCTTGAGTCGGCTGCTGCGGACCTCTGGACTGGGGTTCCACAGCAGCTCCTGCTGACCGCTGCCGCGCTTCTCCTGGATCCACACCTCGCCGTCCTGACAACCACAACACCGTCAGCAACTCCTCATCGAGGTCAAGGTTCATACACATGGACCCATGAGGTCAAACCTTAGAACAGGGGAAACTCAGCTCTGGCAAAGCTGAGCTCCCTGTTTCCACATGCAATATGCTGTGTATATGTGACTTGGCCACTTTTCAAGCCACTAGTGCCGGCCCCATATAAAACCTGCTTGGGCGGCCTCTGATGGTTGGTCTCTGGTATTAGATGAACTGTTGTTGAGATAACCAAAGGACAGACAGACGGCTAGACAGACAGACTGGGCGACAGACAGACATAGACCTCTCAAAGTCTACGTATGTACCACACACTAACAAGTATTACAGATGATAACATGCTGCTGTTGTTAATGGTTACTGGCACTGATACTTTGGCTACCAGGGAACTTTAGCCCGGCCCTATATGAAAAAGTGTTTACCACAAGTGGGACAGAACGCTGAAGGCATTAAGGAAATATGGAAAGCGAGCAGGGACTAAGTTGAGTTTTCCTGATGGGCTACTGTAACATAGCCAATGTTTGAGCGTACATCTGTAATTGCTAGTCTGCCCTAGTGATTACCATTTTGTGAGCAGTAATTATGACCAGTGTTGGAGGATGAATGAATTACAGGGAGAGGCCGGGGACCGGTAGAGTTTACGGTAGCTGTGAGCGATATCACAATTGGGAGCTGCCCTTACCCAGTGCCCTTCCACAGTAGAGACCAGCTCATCTGCAATCTGGATCTTCCCACAGATCTGGTTGACCGAGCTGGCGCCCCCCAGGAAAGGCTGTCGATGATGACGGAAAACAAAGACAATAACTCATTATCTGTCAATTAGTTTAGTATGGCTGATGCAGATGTGCCCACTATGATCCCAGTTCATATGTCCACACTATGTTCCCAGTTCATGTGTCCATATGTTCTCAGTGTATGCGTCCCCACTATGATCCCAGTGTATGAGTCACTATGATCCCAGTGTATGTGTCCCCACTATGATCCCAGTGTATGTGTCCCCACTATGATCCCAGTGTATGTGTCCCCACTATAATCCCAGTGTATGTGTCCCCACTATAATCCCAGTGTATGTGTCCCCACTATGATCCCAGTTCATGTGTCCCTACTATGATCCCAGTTCATGGGTCCCCACTTTCAAATCAGCGGTAGTACCTTCAGCTTGAACTCCAACTCTGCGGCACATTTGGTTTTCTCACACTCAATGGTGATCTTCCCTCCCAGTTCTAGTGTCATGGTCCCATACAGGATACCTACAGCACAGGAAGGAAAAAAAAACAACAACACAGAATGGTGATGATTGCCTAGTGCATAGTTGAATCCCATGGCAAATCAAAGTGGATCATTGGCTATGAAATGTCATCTTGGTCAACATGCAATGCCACTTTGCCTGTAGCCCACAGCTACTGCTATACATTACCTTTGCAGTGGGCATAAGGCATGGTGATGACATACTCCTCATCCCTGCTGAGAAAATGCAGCCTGGCTTTGCCGTCCAAGATGGCCGACAGAGAGTTACCTGCAAGTGGAAACGAAGGACGAGGAGACATCTCAGTGTGCTTACCCATTGCACATTGAGCTCATTGGTTGATAATACAGCCGCGTGTTAAGAGCCGGAGATATTAACCCCGTAACCCATTGAATTATGGGGCCAATATGTCCAGCACAATGAATGTATTGTGGAACGAGGCGGACATGTAATGAAGCGGTGCGGCAGGACAGTAACATTAGCCTGCGCCAGCTTTAGTCTCCACTGTTCATAGCGGTCCAGGCAGACAGGTTTCCCAGTCTCAACAACACTCCTCCACATGAGACATCACAACAGTGTCATGTCCCTGATATAATTAAGAATAAATGACTATTATTTTTTAAATATAGTATTTATTTCTTAAATATTTGACAAAATTGACAATAAGGAGACTATGACTAATAGGGAAAATGACGTGATGTTCACACATAAAAACAAGACACATTTAGATCGACATATCTACTTCAAATGACACATTACGGTAAGGCCTTGTTCCTTTCCATGTATCCTTCACTATTACCCACTTCAAAGAGACATTCCCTACCATAAAACTTGGACTTGGCCAAGATGCTGCCGCTGATGCAGAAGCCGTCCTTCTTATTGCTGATGTAGAAGGCCGAGATGGGCGGATGATGGGAGACCTGGTTCAGAGCAATAGCAAGAGAGCGAGAGAGGTGTTGGGTATCTTTCATTAGGGTTTTCATCGGGGATGTTTTCTAAGCACTGGTCCACTGCTTGAAAAATAATTATTTTCAGGTTTAAAATGAATCAAGGACGGAAAACGGGAACTTAAAATGTCGTGAGTTCTACTTGCGCAGAAGTGTCAGATCGCCATGGAAACGGACTGACCTGTTCAGCAACGTAATAGGTGCAGCTGTCGGACTCTGGGTGGAGCCAGCAGCAGCGGAACGTCTCGCCCAGAATGGGGTTGTATGGCTTCTTGAGACCCTGTGGAGAACACGCATGTAGAACATGACCCCCCCACCACACACACACACACACACACACACAGCACCAAAGGTACTGCCTATTTCTAGACTCTATATTTGCACCAAGAGAAGTGGTTGAAAGTTTGCCCAGACTGCAAAGTTGCAACATGTCCCCCTCTCATCGTACGTTATTTCATCATGTCCCAATAAAGAAATACCTTTAATGACTAAGTCTGATGTCGAAATGTTTGACTGGTGCTGTATGTAAAATATAACCCGAAAAAATATCTCTTGAGCTTGGACGGAAACAACATAATTGCGGAATCAACCTTCAAGGGGGAAACAACCTAGTTCCCCTTTTCACCTGTCATGTTTTGAAACCTGAAATTCTGGCTCTGTTATGTTCGGTAACATTGTAGTCGAACGGAATACGCCTTGACTGAGAGCAGCGACGTCCTGTTCCAAGAACCTTCACAGAGCCATTTAAAAGTGGAATTTAATTTATTACATTAGCCTTCTTCTTTCTAAAAAGAAAAAGATAGGGGACATAATGTCTGAAAATCATGCATGCGTGTCACACATGTGGCCCGTGATGGGTGTGCATAACAACCCACCTTGGGCTTCTTGTAGAAGCCAGAGAGGTACCAGCGCACCACCTGCTTTATCCGCCCGTACGCGCTCTCCTCCAGCACCGCCCTAAGCAGACCGAGGAGGGGATGGGGGCACACTCAGCATTGGTAATCACATAAATGCAACGTTTCAGCTTATTGGAGGGTGTTTGTTGACTAAACATGGGAACATGACTTGGGCAAGCATTTGGAGATCGGCAGCCCCAGAATTCTCTTAATATCAGAACGACACAGCGTAACAGACCGTGTGTTGCGCTTGGGCAAGAAGTTAGA
Source organism: Trisopterus minutus (assembly GCA_027122715.1). Taxonomy (NCBI): domain Eukaryota; kingdom Metazoa; phylum Chordata; class Actinopteri; order Gadiformes; family Gadidae; genus Trisopterus; species Trisopterus minutus. Next base: position 1,674,852 of record JAOPUD010000162.1, on the reverse strand, counting down.
TTTGGAATAAGAACTCCGGGCCTGGACGTGAGGTGTGAGAGTGCGGGTGTGGGGTACGGACTGTGACAGCAGGTCGGCATGGAAGTAGTAGTCGGACAGCTTGTCCAGGAACGAGCGCGGCTCCAGGATGAACGTGGGCAGCACCACCTTGGACAGGTCCATGCCGGGCCGCAGTTGCTTCAGCAGCGTCCAGATCAGACCCTTGTTCTCCTCAGACACCGTCTCCACCTGGGAGGCCTCGCCAGCCTGGGTGGAGGGGGTTGGGGGTGGTGGATACTGGGGATCAGCTAGGCTAAAGAGGCTAAAACAGAGGCAGCTACGCTACAAGACTAAGTAGAAGAAGTGAATGTTGGGGGTCAGGCTAGATGGAAAGCCACTGAGTGTGGCCTAGGCTAGGCAGGTAGAGGGAGGGAAGACAATGTGCGACTGCTAGGTTAAGGAACAATATTGACACTTGGGTTAAGGGCCTAGAGGAGCTTACAGAAGGGACTGGGAGTAATCTACAACTAGGCTAGAGGAGCTAACAGAAGGCATTGGGGGTAAACTAGGCTAAAGGAGCTCGCAGTGCTGACAACGGGCCTACATTTGGAGATGCAAATAGAAGCATCAGAATGCTGTGTCAGCTACGATAGCACAAGTCCTTCGGGAGGCATGCCAATCACACAACGACACCCGGCCTCTACTTAATGCAACACAACACATGAACCCACATCCGCCGGTTACAAAACATGCAGAGGAAGACTTGAAATTCAGTTACATTACATTGTGCCAAAAGAAGAAAGTGCCACTGGTGGCGTGGCACAAATGAGCACTACACCACTACCCCTCACCTCTGCCATCTCCTCCAGGCCCTGCTCCACGTAAGGCGTGGCCTGTAGACCAGGCGACAGGTCATCGCCCTGGTCCATGTCGCTCTCCTCGGTCAACCTCCCGCCGTTCTCATTGGCCGGCGTGTCCCAGTCCTCGTGAGCCTCGCGCTCCGATTTGTCAGAGAAGCCGTCGTTCTCCATTTGGTGATTCACCATGAAATCAGAGTCATTCAACCTGGGGAGGTAAGGAGAGGGCGCAAAGGAGTGTGATGCACAAGTCCTCACGGGGCCAACGTGACGGACCCAGACCCTAATGGACGAGGGAGATTTGCTGCGAATCATACACTCGACATCCATCTTCACAGTCTCCTGGCCGACATTTCCCCCCTTATTTCTATCACCTTATCTCCCGCTCTGGTAATCTGATCCTAATAGTCAGCCTGATCATCACTCAAGTTACACAGCAGTTCCATGCGTTTCTCTCGTGATCATTGCTTGATCGCAGATTTTCTCAGATCCGTTCAGGTTTTACACATAATGGTAAGACCCAGGTACCGGGATAATAGAATAGTTGGGAGATCCTACAGTTTGGGTGAGCAAGAGCAGTAAAGATATGGACAACAAGCTGTTAAATCATGATGAGTCACCAGTGTTATCAGTGACCAGTATGCCAAAGTACAGGACGAGAGAACCAGTATGTACGGTATCGCCCTTTTTAACACATTGAGCACACCGGTGGGGTTGGCTGAATAGAGTTTTTAATGTAGTTGAACTTTCCAACACATCACTGTAATTACATTTAGTTCATAATTGGTGCTAGGATTTGCATCACTTGGCTCTGTTTGTTGGCAGAATACGCTTTGACCACAAACTGTGGTCAAAGGGTGATAAGCAGCGAAATCAGCTGGCGTTCTCTGGAATGAACGACGACCTCAACTGAAGGTGGCTTACACTCTGTGTTCTTTGCCAAGAAATCAGATTTTGTCCTTAAATTTTTTTTCATTTATTTACTTGGATTCAACAAAAAATTCAGTTACTTTGTTGAACATCTTTGGGAAATGAGCGAGTGAGATGAAAAAGTACATTTGCTTGAATGTCTTCAAGTGCTACACTCATGCTGTACCCCTGGGGTCCGACAGACACCCACCGGTCAACGTCTCTGAGCCCACCGACCTACAGTCGACCTTGATGTGAGATGGTATTACCCAGCACGTTGATGCACTGGATTTCACTAAGGAGCACACCGGTCCTTTAAGACAAAATGATGCATGCAAATGTATTCAGGAACCACGTATGCAAATGTAGTATTTGTGCTACAGTCTAAACACATACAACCTATTCAGAAACGCTTCTCACGTCTAGTCAATAACTCAAGGGGTTGCTTGCCTTTCTCTGGTCAAAACAGAATCAATAGATGGATGACAGACAAGGACAAATAGTTTATCAGCCATTAAAGTCCCAGAGTGTGTCTGGTGTGGAATGTTCTAGGTATGGGGTGGGAGACAACAAGGATAGATTGCTAACAGATGAAGAGGGATAGGGCCCAAGAGGGAGGGAGTGAGAAAATGAGGTGGGGTGTAAATCAAGGGCAGAAAAGTAACTAATAAGTAGAAACACGGTGGCTCCAGTTACACCCTTTATTTCAAGGTTGGACAGTAGACATTTGTATTCCCTAGGACCCAAGCAAGAAAAAAACCACAAAAAATCTATGTCTCAGTAAAGGCATGATGTAGGTGTGCATAACATATTGAAGCACGACGTAACCCACTATCTCCTTGCCTCAGCAAAAAAAGGAAACCTGAACGTCAGGAGTTTTATAAACAGGGAAACGCATAGCACATAATCAGCACAAAAACGCCCACTAGATGTCAGCTAACTTGCAACCGTCCTGCTCTACATCAGAATAGACCTGCAATACAGCATTCCAGTATATCTTCCACTAATGTACCCCCTTCCCCCTAGGAGTATCAACATTTGCTTACCTTAAAGACAAATAACTGCCGTTCCAGCTCCAAGAAGCTAGCACAGTTGACACTAAATCCCACCACAACAGTCTATACTTAGCTCCTCTGATTTCCTTTTAAGTTTGCGTGTGTGCGTGTGTGTGTGGGTATACGTGTGTGGGTGGCTGAGGGCAAGCAAACACGTTGAAGTATCATCAGTGTGAAATGAATGAAGGCTAGGAATACGCTATCTCTGCTTTTAATGTCCGAGTGCGTGCTCCCTCTCTCTCTCTCTCTCTCCCCGGGTTGTGTAAGGTTTCCATTCTGCTCTTCCTGCTCTTCCGTATGTCACGTGACCCGGCCAGGAGGCTGAGATTGGCTGGCAGCGGAGCAGGAGAGCAGGGAGTGCTGGATTATGTGGGGAGGGCTCACACCCTGAAAGGAGGGGGAGGAGTTGTGTGTGTGTGTGTGTGTGTGTGCGCGTGTGTGTTGAAGGGGCGGTATCTGTGTATGACGATGTCACCAGTGTACAAACACGGCCTTCTTTAAGGTTGAAAAAAAAGCACGTCTATAGCCTCAAACAAGGACAAACGCAAAAGCATTTTATGTTGCCTTTATACAGCTGAAGACAGACTCTCAGCAATTTCGGAAGCAGTCTACGAGACCCATAACACAGCACGTGTGTGTCACTTCTCAAGCACAAAAGTGACATTTTATGGCCACGACATTTAACAAACGGCGCTCTAGTCAGTGATATGTGATCTTTTTCGTTGCTGTCGTCATCGTTATCATGGGGTTGTGTGTGTGTGTCTGTGTGTGTAGGGGCGCCTCGGGGACTCACTGTAGCAGCTCTGCGTCGCTGAGGGCAGTGGACTGTAGCAGGTGGAGGATGTGGGAGGAGTCAGAGGACGCGTTGAAGTCGGCCTCTCTCCCGCCTTTGGCAGTCAGCTTGTAAATACTGGAGCAGCTCAGCGCCAGCTCCAGGGCGTCCATCCAACACCGACCTGGGCACCAGATCAGTGTGAGACGCTCATCACAACCCTCCTCGTAATGTCCCATCTATAGATATCCACGTCATTTTTACATCACCTTACTGTTTAGCATGTACCATATGCCCAACTCTCTGTTAGGGAAACACCGAAACACCTTTATTTTTATTATCACAATGTGCTCACATCCCTTGCATTTGGCATGATATGATAAATGGCATTAAATCAAAGCAAATTGTGTTCAGGCAAGATGCCTCATGCACAAAATAACCCGAATGGAGAAATAAGAGCAGTCACCCACATGTCTAAAACAAAGACAATTGATATTCATAGCTCCATTTTATATTTGAATGGCTAAATCAAATCCCAGCTCACCATCAGACTCTGAGGCAGCTCTGAAGATCAGGTAACTGCTGGGCAGTGGCTGGGTTATGGAACCAACGTTCTCTCCTGTGGGACCCTGACGTGATGGCAACAACACATCGTTACATTAAGGCTCAGTAAAACATCATTTCAGCCACGGAAACTGATTTCTTAGTACATGACAAACACCTCTGAGTATAATCAAGCGTTGCTGATTAAATGTTTCTTCTGCTTCTTAATATCACTGTGGCAGAAGAGTATCCCTATAGCTTTTACAATTAGTTTCAAATAGGATCACAGGTTGGCATTCAAATGACATTGGATGGCATTCCAATGCTGAAACTTGAGGGACACATTGTATAGTAGTCATACATACATAGTCCTTCCTTTAAAGCAGCATTAGGTAAGATTGAAGGATCGTCAAAGGAGAGCGTCTACCATCTAAATTCACTCATACACGGACATGCACATAGTCAACCAGAACAGATATTCTCACACAGCATCTCGCTCACTAGGAAAAGACGTATCGCGATACCATTTCTAGCTGTAACTCGAATAAATAATTTTTTGGAGAAAAAAAAAAGAGCATATTTTCAGTAAGTCTGTTCACCTTGACGGCCCAGATAGACTTGTCAAGAGGGTGGTATAGCTTGAAGCAGAAGCCGTCCTTCTTGGAGGGCCTCTCGATCAGCTTGCAGGCGTTGAGGAGGATGGTGCCAACCCAGTGGTCATTCTTGGGCGTCTTGTAAATCAGGAGAACCCCAGGCTTCAGAATGCACCACAGCTTGGTCCAGCTCTTTAAAGAGCCTCGGATCTGAAGCAGGACCAGTAGAAGGTACAGAGGTCATTGTTAAAGAACTTTAAGGATCACCTGTAATGTTAATGGTAGGGGAGCCATTTTGGAGAAACCACTCAGAGTAAAATAGATCAAACCAAAAAGAACATTTTCAATTGTATAATTCATATTTATTTAAGTTGGCAAAGTTAAATTAGCTCCCGCAACCCCCCTTTTTTTTTTACATTCAAATTGACAGATGAGCTGCAGGTTTGGTTTAGTTTGGTTCTGGTGGCATGGCAACCAACCCCATTTAGTTAGCCAATCTGGGTGCTTAAAGGGCATTACATGGGTGTGTGATCTTCAGCTCAAGTCGGCCATCAGGTTAAGGCAGATGTTTACAAATTATAATGATATGATACACATGATATAATGAAAAATAATAACCTGTATTTGCACAGGTGGATAAGCACCGTAGCACATTAAAATACATATAAACATATTACAATTACTATTATTATGAGTTTATTCAATATCTCCAAGAAGACTCCACCTGCTGAATTTAGCTTAAAACGTCAACGTTCCAAACATTACAACTGTTGCTGCCAGCAGTTTTATTTGTGATGATTGTTAAAGGGCGTGACCGTACCTTGAGCCAGTCGGACATGATGACAACCCTTGGGTCCTTTAGCGCACTAAACAGTTCTTTGGCTGCCCGTTTCTTCTCCTGTCTGTAATTTCGCTTCTGGACCTGAGGCATGGAAAAATACAAGCTTCAACGGTCACCCTTGGATTCAATAGGAAAATCAGAATAACTCCATGGTGCAAGTTATGTCACTAGGGGGCATCAGAGTCACACACAGACAAACTGGCATTTTGCTCAGCAGTCAATTCCCATCAGTCATTGCCGTTGTTTCAAATGCAGATAAAATAAAATGGAAGAGAGCAGAATGAGGGCTGAATAGAGGAACTGTTGTGCTTGCTGTGACACAGGAGGATAGAGGGCACCGCACCTTGAGGGACTCCTTCCGGGCCAGTCTCTCAGTGGGGGAGGGGCACTCCTTCTCCACACCATTGAACATCCGGGACTCCGACTGGGGGGAGGGAGACGAGGAAGAGCATGTCAGAGAAGAGAAGGACGGGGTGCAACGTGCAACATGTCTAGCCTGTGAGGATGGACGTGCAGAGAGGCACGCAGTTAGGACTGACGGGAGAAAAAAGGGAAAGGAAAGAAAACAATTTCGCAACACATCTGGGATTCCAGGAAATGTGCATTTTACTGGTGTAAAAAGATGAAAATAAGGTGACTGATCATGCAAGGTGAGGGTGAGAGAGAGAAAGAGAAAGAGAAAGAGAAAGAGAAAGAGAAAGAGAGAGAGAGAGAGAGAGAGAGAGAGGGAGAGAGATGTTGGCCAAGCCAGGTGTGTCCAACCTGGCTGCTCGGTGACTGGGCAGGGCTGAGCTCGCTGCTCAGTACAGAGTCTCCGTTCGCGTCCATCTCACTGCCTGAGTTGAAGGAAAAACATTGGTTTATTTCTACGTGACCTTCTAATCAGCAAATAGAGAAACCAGACGCACATGAAAGACAAAAACAGAACCGTTTGAGCCGAATTACGGCCAAAATGTATCTAGAATACATCATAATGTCTCAGCTGTGTGGTATGCCATATATTTCAATGTCAACATGCACTCCAATTGACTCTTTCCTCAGGCTTTTACAATGTCATTGCGCACAAGTCCAGAGTAAACAATGAAACTATAGACCACAAGACAGATACCATATGAACGGCTACATGAAATGTATTGCCCAGTCTGACCGAACAACAAATAAAACAGAGGCACAATCTTAGTTAACATCATCTTAGGTACAGCGGAGGCTCTTTATTCGACCCAGACTAAAAGTAATCTAGACCCTGTGCAGTCTAGGATTAATCTCAGCCTCCCAAGAAGCTCACGTTATACGTCGGCCTTGAATAACCGTATTGTTGTGTTACCTGTGCTGAGCTGATACAGATCGTCGTCTCCTCCGTAAGACAGGTTGCGGGTGAGGGTGCGGGGGTCAATCTTGGGTGGCGAGGTAGCATTGGGACACAGAGAAAGCCTGCGCTGGAACACAGTCTCCTCCTTCATCCTGACACCCAGCTGGTCCTCTGGAGGGAGGGGG
>JAOPUD010000162.1:1650393-1660556 GCA_027122715.1 Trisopterus minutus | reverse complement strand
ACACACACACACACACACACACACACACACACACACACACACACACACACACACACACACACACACACACACGTGAGTGAAATCTCAATGTCAGACAACGTGCACTGTAAAGCCACCAGCCAATTAAAATGCTGCATCTCCTTTACCATGCTAGTGTGTGGCTCTCTTAGCACACTCAGAAGACCTGTGCAGTGCCCACAACAGGCGGGTACCGCGTGTGGATGCAGGGCTCTTGATGCTCCAACGTCATGTTCTTTGAGGCTTTTCCCAGCGTTGTCCCCCGGATAGGTCCGGCTCGACATACCCTGGACTGTAAATAGCCTGCCGGTCCCAATGCCCTTCATGTTCTGCAATGTAATTACAACGACCTAACTGCCCATTTCAAAGTAGGCTCTAAAGCGCCTCACGTCTAGAAACATGTAGTGGAGTAATTTTAGGGGAGGCAGCCAGGCAGGTATCTCGTGCTGTCCCTGAAGCGTGAGTCGTGAGATGAAAGCAGGTCTACTGTAGCCACTAATTAAGGCCCCGTCCACATGGGCAAAAAACTATTTGGGAATATCTCCGTCAAGACGGACTACGTCCACACATATCCTAAAGCGAAACCGCCTAGGTCCATTTTTAACTGAATCCACCCCGGGACCTGGTTTCAGAAAAGTGTGTTTTTCGGGCAGCGGATCCACCGGTCCCTCTGGATGGTCGGCCCAAACGCACAAGACTTGCGGTTTCACCAAAAAAAAACGTCTCTGTGTGGACGGGGCCTAAGTGAGCTAATTCTGGCTACAGTACGGCCATGGGAGATGGAGGGGGCTGCTTGTTTGATCTTATGTCTGTTTGTACTTTGAGGAGGAATAAGGAAACACCCTGAAATCGGGGCTGGGTCAAAGTGGAAACCTTACCTTGGTTATGAAGGCTCTTGTTTCGTGGCAAACCACTTTTCCACATTAAAGTGCATCTCTCTCCCTCTCTGTTCCTGTTCAGCCACCATGAACATTGACCCCACCTCTCTCCCTTCACCACCACTTTACACAAATATACCCCTCAGCCAAAGAGACAACCCCAAGATGACGTCCTAAACAGTTCCACTACACTGTACTCATCTGACCCAGTCACTTCCAGAGGTGGGTTTCATTGAGAAAAGAAATCTCAAAAAGCACTTTCATGTATGAATTCATACGGTCGGTCCTAAGTTTATCCTCACTCCATGTACATTACACACAGTGAAGGCACCAATATACTTGATTGATGCATGCAATTGGTTCACAAGCCCATTGATAAATCGGGTCAGTCGCTGGTATCAGTAAATATTTGTCATTCGTACAATATGGATGATTGCATACTGCTCCCATAAAAGATCGACCCGTTCTTTGCAAGACATGCTGAGACGGCGACGGGAGGTGCGCATTGGCATGACTTCTCAAGCAGAAACTACAAGGACAGAGATATTGGTTAACTCCTGCCGTCATTACACAAACAACCCACACATGGCAGGGACAATATTGTCTGAATTGCAGCAACCTGCAAATTTGAACTCATTCTAAGTATACAGGGACTTCACATGGACACGCTTCCAATCCCACTCCTAACCTTGACCATGAAACGCTTCCCATTAGTATCTTGTATGATACTATGATAAGCAGTGATGACAGCCGTGATGAGTGATGGCATTGGCAGACAACCAGCAGTGATGTCAGAAGTGACTGCTGAGACTTGGGGGCTTGTCTCCCTCGCTTCCCTTGACCCTTCATTAATAAGGACCTCATAATAATTGAGGACATCTATAAACATTGGCCACTGGTCACTGTGTTTAGTGCATGGGTTTCGAAAACACTTCAAATATGGGGTCAAACGTGATGAGGTTTAGACAACATTTTTAATCTTCACCCAATGATCACAAAGACCGGGGAAGGGATAAACACCTAAGTTATCATTACCACTAAGGTAACAAGAGGTACATGAACACAGACGTTTGGTTTACAGCACTGCATTGTATTTGTACAAGGACATTCGTGGAGCCAATAGGAAGAGTTAAAAACCCATACACATAAACACATTCAGCAGCACAAACAATGCCCAGGACTTGACAATACCGAAGAGAAGCACGTCATTTGACTTCTTACTGCGCATTAGAATAGTAAAAATGAGCCAAAATACACAATTGAATTTGGTAGTAGTGCGTGAGTGAACAAATATAAGTAAGCAAATGAAGGCAAGGAAAAAAACCTTTCCCCATACTATACTCAGCTGGTCTTTCAATACCTTGAGCTCTTTGTTTTTGAGCACCTTTGAACAAAGAAAATGTTGTTCTTTAAAACAAGTGTTCCCAGAGAGCAAAAGAAAAAGAATTTTCAGGGCCTTAATACAGGACAGCAATGATTTGAATGCCGCTGTGTAGCAAACACAACTTAACTTTGCATTGAGGGTATGTCAAAATAAAATATATATGCCAAAATGGTTCAAAACATACTGAATTATATACAAGTACTATGGAAATGTAGGTCTATTAGATGTCTCTGCAAATACCATGTTATGTAATGGCAGGGCACCTATTCTAGAGCAGGAATGAGGTTAATAATAACACCCAGACAGAGACCAATCGAGAGAAAGAGACTGAGAGACACTAATGTGACTCTGGCTGTGAGGGAGTGAATGGGGATGAAGGATATTATGGTGGTCTGAAAGGTTACAAACTGTACAGGCTTTGACCGCCAGGAATACAGCTAATGACAAACAATTGGAATAATTTTGTCCCCAGTGATTGTCACATTTTAGTTAGTCTCTGTGCAACAGGTGTCTTGCTCTGTTCTCAAAATCAACAGCTTTCCCTATAGGCCTACAGTTTCCAGGCCTACCAGGTGCGGTTTCCTTGTTAAACAATATAGTCAAAAAGCATTTTGTAGAATATTGGCTGCTTTAGGTCTGTAGCCCACAATTCCACCAGGGAAATCAATCACCGTTCAAATGTGCATCATAATAACCTGTAATAAAAATAATGATTTCAATTATTACAATATTTACACCCCGTAATTAAGCATACTTGCCGTTCTCGTCAAATGTTAGGGATGGATTTGGCATATTGTCCACTTAACTTGCATCTGAAACCCAGTTATCGAAATTGGCGTTTAAATTGTGACAATTATACGATAATGATTCATTATGGAATATTCATTGAATAATAAACCTAACCTTTTTAAAAACGGAATAAACAATGTCAAATTTGCTAGCTCAATGTAGTTAAACTCTCAGGTTAGTTACATAAGAGTTTTGTTTTTACCACAGCAATTATTATTAGTAAAGCTTTCCTTACAAAGTAAACATATGACCTCACCCTGGTCAAACAAGTTTAATTAATGCAACGCACTCATTCCTCGGCCCCACCCTTAAAGAAAACATGGAATTGAAACGTGCTTTCTCTATCACCAGTTTTTCTATCAAACATTTGACTGCGCCCAGGCCTTGTCCGGCCCCTACATCCTGTTTAATATGAAATGTGTCATATTCATGCTGCAAGCATGCCATTTCTCTCTGCCTTTAAAAATAAGAACCGAGCGAACCTGGACAAGACCTCCCCATGACCTGCACACTGCTGGGTACTCCAGCAGTCGCCAGCTAACCACCGTCAATCCAGCCAACCATTGACTAAAATAGACACTAAACCTGGAAAATGCATTTACTGTGAAACATTTTCTGATACCATTTCAGCCAAGTTACAGAAACAATGGATACATCTACCTCTCATTGAGTCCCTGCATCATTCTCTGTAATCCATGAGGAGCATGACATATTTCTGACTTAGATTTGTTTTCTTTTACTCTATTTAGGGCCGAAACGATTACTCGAGTTACTCGAGAAACTCGATTTCATAAAAGGCTTGAGGCAAAAACTCTGCCCCGAAGCTTCGGCAGATTGCTCTCGCGCATTATGCGGCCTGCTCAGTGCAGGGCTCATTGTTCCACACGGACCGCCCTTTGAGGAAGCACACCACTAGGTTCGGAATTCAGTTGGCCTAATGGCGGAGAGCCAAGAAACGATCCGTAAACGGCAGAGAATGTCAAGACGACAAGGTGCAATGTGTCTACTGCAAAGTAGAACTGGCGTACCACAACAGCGCGACATCGATGATTCAATATCTGAGCCGAAAGTATCAAGTTGTTAATGCTAGTTCACCGAGCGTCGCCGGGTGCAAATTTCACTTAGTGTGAAAACTACAGATTTCGGTGGTGCATGTCCTTGGTACATCTTTGATCTGGCAACAAACACAAACACATTTGTGTGTTTGCGCTTGCTCCTTGTCGCTCTCTCAAAAGTTGTGCACAACCCATGGGCAGTTCTTTGCAATTAGTTCCATCACTATGAGCTTTCAGTAGGTTAATGCAAAAACGGACCGCTGGCTTAAACGTACCTCTACAATTTCAGTGCGGGTAGGTACACAATCATGGATACTGATGTACCATGAAGATGTGACTTGAGATGAGAGGGAGAAACTAATAGGACTGTATATTGTTAAGAAAATAAGTCAACAACTACTCTTTTCATAGTACATGTAAAAGGATTAAAAGTTAATGAATTAATTGAAAACATCTTTTGATTTCTTCTTTTCTCAACTGAGCAAAGATGAAGCAGAAGACAGTACAGTATACAACAGTTAAAATAATAGCACATGTGGACATTTGTATAAGGAATTTGATCAAGAGAATCCCTTAAATTAGTGTTGAGGGCAGGGTTGGTATCCCCCCAAACTATAAAAATCCCCCCTATGTGGAGCGCTTAAGGGGGGGGAATTCATTTTGAGCCCTAAATTTGTATTCATAGTTGAATATGCATGTTTCACTGTAAGTTGACATTACTGTATTGTTATTTAATTGTAGGCACTGGGACTCATAAGCAGTAAATGGTTAAGTTGCAATAAATGGGCTTAGTTTTGAAGCCAATTGTTGGGAGTTGGAATAAATACTTGTATGTTTTTTGAGAAATAAAAGCCAATTGCTTGGTTATTTTTACAGCCACGTCATTTCCGTTACGCGTCATTTGTTTTGATTGTTTATAACAATAATAGACAATATATTCACAAATATTATGGAAAACATGTGAAGATATGGGGAAATACTTACAAAAACCAACCTACAGCCGTTATGCACATTACAAAAAAGAGCAATAAGGATCATCAATAATGTTGGCTATCTTGAACATACCAACTCATTATTCCTAAAGTCACATGAAGCTCACCGACCTGGTTCAAGTACTGGTACTGAACTGTTTTACTTGCCTTGTGTGCCAGGACACAAACTTCAGTATGATTCCTACTTACAGTAGGTTGTGTCACTCAGTCTTTTTTTTAACTTTTCACACAGCCTCATACATAGTCAACATTTAAATAGCCTGAATACATGGATAATTTTTTTTTTATTCAACCAATATTGGCACAGATCGAAAACAGTGTTAGTTACTACCACCCACAGAACTTTTAACCATGGAAAAAAGAAGCTGAGCATGTCCATAAATGTGAGGATGGCTTCATGATTAGGTCGTTTTGGATTGTCTCTAATCTACATGGACGAGCTTGGTCATCTGACTAGCCGTGGAACCTCAGTCCATTGTCTTAAAGAGGTAATTGGATAGATACATCACAGGCCAACTCCAAGGATCGAATGCATGTAATGCAATCGTGCTGACCCAACCACCTCTGCTCCTCTTCACTTGCTTTCACTGATGTTATCAAATGCTTGCTTTCTTGCCCACCGTTTAGAGATCATTAAAAATGCATAGTCAAACAAGCCATGCGGTCCTCTGGTTACCCAGAAGCCCATTAAGTTCACTGTTGAATGGGGTTAAGGTGGCACTGAGTGCTCGGTTATACCTTCCCTTAAATAAATTAAGTCATGATTGTGGAGTAATTTGGCTAATGAAATCTGTGGATGTTTCTTTTGCAGCATGATCTTGCATAATTGTATAGCAAAAGATGTTGATGTCAATTTCCAATTCACACTGCAGAAAACCCAACACCAAATTAAAGTCACATTTTTAATGGAAATGACCTGAGTATGATTAAATAACAAGCTTGGATCCATGGATGTGAAATCCTGTCATATTTTTTGTCACTATTATGCTGCTTTGATAGAAGAACCCATCTGATTGGTCTGACTGAGTAAGCTAAATGGAAAAAGAGATCCCAGATCAAACAGGTAGAAGCATGTGATTGCTCAACAACTACTGGATACACAATGAATAAACATGAAACGCAGCTTTGCTCCCTTCAGTTTTCAGCTCATTAAATAACACTTTCCAGGGCTCATCAAACAGGGCCGCAGTGTGTTGTAACATCTCCATCAATGGAGCTGCATAATAGTTTGCATAGGAGGAGCTGCTGAACACCACTGTCAACAAATAGATTGTTCATTTGTTAATTCATCTTGATTTATTCCAATGGATGGTGCTTTATCATGTCCTCAAAAAGGAAACATCTTGAATGACTGATTTCCTTATTATATCCAATTAGCATTTTTTGCTAAAAATAAACCAAATAATGCACTGGCTTCCAGTGAGTTTCAGAATAGATTGTAACTTTGTATAGCCTTGCCTCCAATTAGTAATAATAATATATACTACTAATAAAAATGAGGACAGGTAGATAACAGGCAGAGAGGGAGTGTGGCTCAAAATCGAGACCATTTTAAAGACTTGAACGTACCATTATCCCCACAGCTTTTACATTTTTATTTAATCCTGTATGATTACTTGGTTAGTTTTCTGTATTTATAGACTGAACATTTTGCAATATAAAAAAATAGGTTTCTTATGATAACTTAAAATCGTAATAAAATCTCCAGGGATATGTTTCTCTTTTCAGGGTGACTAAGCGTCTATCAATCCTGGATCTTTGGCAACACAACAAGTCATGTTTAGGTAAGGGGTCATGTTTGCATCTATGGTTTACGCTAATGTTGCTTTTGATGGCTTGAGTTAAGTTTCAGAGTCTGGACTCCAGGCTGTTCATGAAGGAGTCGGGTAGTGTGTGGGTGCTGTTTTGGCCAGAGCTTTCCAAATGATTGCAGTCCCCACACCAATGGAACAAACTTTTTGAGATTTGTATGAACATGGTGTTGTGTGTGAGGTTAAGTTTACGATAGTGTATTTGCAAGAATGTCCAATATACAACAATACACTGGGAAACTATTACATGAAAATTAACAAATAGATGTACCAGGGTTCCATATGCCACAATTAACCAATATTCACATAAAAATCCAAGGCCTAGATTGCTCTATTTGGCGGAGCCCCAGGAATGTACATTAAATACATAATTGCAATGAACACAAAAGTCGATATTTTCAGATTCAACAACATTCCAACTATGCTTAATATAAACAATCAATAAGCCCCTAGTGGCCACAGTGGGACTAACACAGACAAAGCCAGGCTGATTTAAGAGCTGGCCTTGATGTGGACAGAACTAAGCCAGCTACCATCTGTTGACTCGGAGTGTGTAAAATGGAATACCAGAATGTGACACAGTAAATGGACACTGTGTTTACTCTATAGAACATAATTATTGAGCCGGTAAAGAACAACCATTTACACAGACTCCATCATAAACTCGCAGGTAAGGCCGTCAGCCCAATCTCACATCTACGTTAAGGACACTTAACATATTAAAATCAGAGCTGTGTGTGTGTGCATGTTTGAGAGATAAGACAACTACAAGAATAGCACTTGGTTGAATCATTAGTTGGGATATGAGGGTTGAGCTGTGGAGCCGGGATTCTGTCTAGTTTGCCGTTTAGAAATTTGGCTCAACAGAAAGTCACACGAACACTTTGAAAATGGTTGTGCATTCAACTGAGACCTTATCCAATCCTTTTGAGTGTGAAATATTTAATATCAGAAGAATCAACCAAGGCTCTCAGTCTGTGACGTATCGAAATCAAACCATCTGACAACCAAATGCATAAATTGTTGGATTTCATAGTTCCATTCAGGCATACTTAATAAAAAGCAAAAGAAGCAAAATAATTCATTGCTGGTACAAGAATCAGTTATCTTTGCATCTACCAATTATAATGCCATTATATTGGTATTAGCCCCTTGAAGGCGTGGTCGGAGCATCCTGAGATCCCAGCTAAACGGTTGTAATTCCTCTAGGCCAGGCAAAAGATGCTCGCTAAAAGAACCGTTAATCCGTTCCAAAGCGGAACCCAGGGTTCATCCACTTAATCCCAACAAGCAGCTGTGCTTAACATCTGCCCGTCTCCAAGGCGGTTTATACAACCACAACAAAAAGCACTAACGTGGTCCATGTACAGAAATACATTGAAAATGGACAGGAAGAGAGAGCAAGAGAGAAAAAAAAAAACATGGCAACCTCTCATTAGAACATTACTTTTCTCGCTGAAAGAGAACGTCCCTTCTGGCAAAAGACCCGTTCTGGGACTTTGCACATCTCCCATTATTCTGCAGCCAGCTGTCCCTAGAAAACCCAAGGCGCTGGCTCAGTTTAAACTCAAATACATTTTGACACACCCTGTAAGCTGCACATCTCCGCTCTGTCAAAGCCATTCAGTGCTCCCACGTAGGCACATTCTGCCTCCTGCTATCCAAACACACGCTGAATCACCCGCTAGGAGAGAGGACTACGGGCGTGGGTAGTCCTCACCTAACCAACGTCTGTGGTCCCCAGGAAGAGCAGAGGATACGCATTTAAAAATAAACCAACTGGAGGTACATGCTTAGTCAATGAACTACCAGTTGAGACATGCCCTATTTATCTTCCGCCTGCTTTCTTTACTAAATGAGGCCATCCCTTCTCTATCTTAAGGTGTCGGTTACGAGGCCCCAGGATCTGAAGGCACGCTTGCTTACATATGCTCAGTATGCTGGTTTTGCCAGGGTACTGAAGTCCTGCTGTTTGTTTGGACACAATAAATGAACCTCCCGATATCATTAGAGACTACCAAATGTGCTCAGTAGAGCATGTACTTCTGCGAAGGCCAGCTACAAGAAGGCCCACTTCGGTACCAGATGTATATATGTAATGGCCTTTTCCAATAGGCATCTTCCCAGGCATTTCAGGGGGAAACTAGTCAAGCTAAACTTTTCCAACAGACATTGGAAAAAAAAATTATTATTCTAACCCATGCAAAGTAGATATTCCTGTAGGACAGCGCCGCCAATTTACATCAAGGGATAACATTGTTTGCATTAGGTAGCGGTCTTAGTATCTAATTAAATGTATGCTGCGATGCCTACCAAGCAAATGACATGCTCGCCATGCGAGTGTCAACATAGCAGTCCAGGATAAATGGCCGCTCTGTGTTTTTATTCATGCTACTAGGACAGAGGGGGACAGGTGAGAGCTCAACTTACCTTTCACCTGAGCCACGGTAGGCACAGCATCCAGAAGCCTCTGTCGAAGCTGCCGATCTCACCTGAAGAGAGAGAGAGAGAGAGAGAGAGAGAGAGAGAGAGAGAGAGAGAGAGAGTTTCACGTTTAATTGTACAGAATGCAACAGGATGGGCCAAATTAATCAACATACCACAAGAAAATTGACTCAGAAAAATAGGCAATGTGTGTATAAGCTAATTCCATCCCAGCAAATTCCATCCATGTCCAATGTCAATAAGCCATGAGAAAGAAAAAAAAACGAGATTTGGAAGTGTGACGATAAATGATAACGATGAATTACCGTGCCGAACAATCAAAAACCCATCAGAATAACCGATGCTCCAAACAATCGTTCTTGGCAGCCCCTCAGATATATAGATAGACATAGACTCCTGGATGTCTGTCCCTTCCCTCTCTAGTCACACCACCAGGGACCGTGATGAGGAGGGAGGGGCTCCGTTTTGCCTACTGTCGTCAGGGAACCCGACCAAGGAGCTGCCAACCTCCCTCTGGAGCCACACCGAGAGGCTGTTTACGTGGCCTCACATCCGTGCACCCTCCACCCCCCAACACCAGACCACTGTACAAGAAGTGGCACAGACCCACGACAGCTCCTAAACGGCACTTGGTTCGAATACAAGAGAGTATAGAGTTCTACTGCGAGTGAGCAGTGTTTACAGTCAATACCATTATGGTTTAGAGTGTCACCTCGCGGCCACACACACACACACACACACACACACACACACACACACACACACACACACACACACACACACACACACAC
>JAOPUD010000162.1:1630041-1650293 GCA_027122715.1 Trisopterus minutus | reverse complement strand
CACACACACACACACACACACACACACACACACACACACACACACACACACACACACACACACACACACACACGCTTCCATCATATGACACACTAAGGAACAGTATAACAGGATTTGGGTGTGGTTAAACATAGGAGGGATAGGAGGCATGTCTATTGATATTTGGGATTTGCACTGAAACCTGTGTAGCTAAGTATGCCTAATTGCATAAATGCTTGGCTCCTGTGATCATCATTGTTCATGTATTGTGTTGTCAATCACAGAATTAAGTTCATCAAGTAGATTTGATGCTGTTCAGTCCAGCCCAAATGACACTAAGAACTCATGGTTTGTTGCATATTAATGATAATGATAATGATAACTAAGCATAGAAACAAGCAGCAGGGCGTGTCTCCAGAACCTTTACTAGCGTTTCCATGGAAGAAAAGAAGAAGAAATCCTATGTGCCAACATAGAGTAGCCTGAGTCGCTTGTCCAAACACCAGTCGACGAGGAAGTGTTCAGGCGGGAGCAGTGACAAGGCTTGAAGCAGGGAACAAGTCTGTTCCTTTAAATCCCACCGCAGTGCTGAGGAGAAAGGCCTGGAGTACATCTAACCTAAATAAGAAGTGAACTGAAAGAGATTCCCTGATCTGACAATACTGAGAGGCGGGGAGAGAATCAGATAGAGTGAGGGATCTGGCAGGAAACTTTTATGAAAACGTTTATGAAAAAGATTATGAAAACGTCAAGTGAAAAGGTGAAAGAAAAAAATAACACAGTAAATTAAGACATCAGCAAAGTCTTAATGTGTCCTGATGAGGACACATTTTATGGAGAGGGAGAACGGGCCAGCATGCAAACAGCAAGAGAAATAAGAGAAGGTCAATAACGTTATAATTGACCAAAACGCGATAAAGTAGTGTTGCCATCATGAATGATCCTGGCTGACTGCAGGTCCAGTAATTTGAGAGCCCATTAGGAAATGAAGGGCTGATCGAGGCAGATCATTGTAGTCATGGGACTAGGGAGAGACTACGTCATATTCTGGGTCAACATGTCGTCCCATATTAGCCTATATATTAGCGTCACATACATTAAAGCTGCTGTAGGTTCGATTCGAGACTCGAGATTTGTAAAGAAAGAGCAGAAAAAAGCTGGCTTTTAAAACTAAACAGCCCAAAAAAAGGCTCCTCATTCTCTGATCCCTACATTGCTCTGCCATTGAGAAGTGTTGCCATCCCTCAACCGAGATTGACAGGGCATGTACTGATGTTTTGTTGAAATGTGTTTTAATTAACCATTAGTACTCATGTCATGATTATTTTCCCTTCTCATGCAAGAAATGTAATGAAATTCCTGCTTCTTAAACCTCTGTTTCCTGTTTTTGTTCGGCTGTAATGCATATAATAAAAGGTTTTAGATCATTAGAATTGTCTCTTGGCTGTCCAAATTATGATTGGGCTAATCAAATTTTAGGGCTGAGCCAGAATAATTTCTGTATATGATGAAGTGAATATGCAGTAAATGGCCATATATCACCATGTTGGAATCTTTGACTTTAAAACTAAAACAAAAAACCCAAATTACCACACAGTTTACCAGACATGCTTAAGACATTAGTGATTCTAATTAATGCGGAAGATTGAGGTGAATCAGCTGAATCAACCTAAGCAAAATGAGAGAAATTACCCAAGCCACAAATAACCAGATACTGAAACAGCTCAACACAGACAGATGCAAGGCGACAAACATTGTCCTGATTACGGTTCTCCTTTGACTTCTGAAGGAACACAACCCTTTAAAGTCAAGTATCTCATCAGCCATCTCCTCCACCTCCATGTTCCACATCCCCATCGATGATCTTTAAAAACCCTTGGCTTGATGGAATCACTTCAGCAGCTCCCAGCTGGGTTTAGCACGTAGCATTGTTCAAGTTGCTAGGAATAGACATTCGAAAGGAAGTAGCTGAACATAAGGCATTGGGGTTTGTGCTATTTTCTAACCCCAACCCTTGAATATGATTTGTAAAAAAAGAGGCTTGTTTAGCTTGGTCAGGTACTAGTAGCAGCAATTTATAATATACTAGTTATAAAGTTGGCCCATTACACTAGTTAGTTTCATCATCTTCACATCATAGAGCACCAGATGTCACTGAATTTTTTACTTTGAGCAGACTATACTCAAAATCACTAATGCAGAAGTGTACCTATGCTGTAGGTGTTTACTCCAAGGTAAAATTCCCCTTCACGTCTCATTTATTTAACAAAGGTAGATGCTGTGCTGAGCCAATGCTGAGGAATAACTGAGCATCCGGTTCCATTCCCTTCTCAGTCTAAAGTGTAGTGTTTTTTTGTTAATATTAAACAAAATTATTGTATCAAATAATTCCAACTTAATTTACTCTCTAAGCATTAATGGTCAAATTTATCAGCCAAGAAGTGGACATGGGAGCAGGCATGGTATTGCATGTTAGATAGCAAACCTTTGATGTACCTGTATACACATACAGCTAGCCAACTAATGGGCCATGTGCCAGCATAATAATGCATTCTAGCTACCGCACTAAAGAAAGCTAGCAGACAGACCCATAGTATTGTGCCCGTTAAATTCAATGCATCATTTTCATAACAATAACCATGAAGACTGTTTGGAATTTATTATTATTTGGAAAACTGGTTGCTTGAATTATGGTTCTACCTGTCAAACTGTATAGACTGAGTCATTAGGGTTTGGAAACACATCCACAACAAGGATTCTGGAAATAAACATCCCAATCCATTTGTGTTTAAACTAGGGCTGGTGGATACGGCCAAAATCTATCTGACCTCAAACTTTTTCAGTC
Organism: Trisopterus minutus; assembly: GCA_027122715.1. Lineage (NCBI taxonomy): Eukaryota > Metazoa > Chordata > Actinopteri > Gadiformes > Gadidae > Trisopterus > Trisopterus minutus. Next base: position 1,647,469 of record JAOPUD010000162.1, on the reverse strand, counting down.
TGTACAGTCTTATAATTATTACGATTACAGTCAAATAATCTGTTAACAATAGAATGGCCATATAAATAACTATCCTTCAACTGCCGAGAATGCCAATTTGATTGTAACAGATGTTGGCACATGCAGATTCTGACTCTGCATGTGTATGTTCTGCAGGGTAATACTGGGTGCGATGCCCGAACACTAACAGGTTTGTTCTGTTTCATGTATTAGTTGGCAGCACTCTTTTTTTTCTTCTAAAAAGATATTCAGCAGAAAGTCATGCACTGATTTACAGACTTGATCACCGGCCTGATTCCCATTGTGTCAAGCTGTGTACCTGCCGAAGAATAGTATGATAGTTGGGCAGCAGCACTTCTCTCTACCATTTGGTACATATTCGACACAATGGGCAAATAACAAAGCACCTTGCATCCAACTAGCTCTGAAACAGTAAAAGCAGGTAAAAAATAAGTGTACTCGTCACAACATAAAGAGTACACATCGAGATTTAGAACTCAAATTTGTTTTTTGGTATTCCTTGCTTCCCTAACCTGCAGGTCATCTGTCACTAACGTAGCCTATTTCATTGTTCTTGAAAGTACTTTGCTGAATCAGTGACGAAAACAAAAATGCATAATGTGTACCTAAAACCTCACTCGAAAATATATATATATTTATATCCCGCTATCAAGGCAGATTTTATTGGGGTTCATATTGATTCATCATCTATTACTTGTTCAAACCTTACCAAACCAAACATTTAAATAGGTCTATGAGATTAAAGTTTGGTTGAAACAAGCCTACACACATTTTCAACGGAAGGGCTGCCATGGATGACACACATCTTATTATTATTTCAACCTCTATTTACCCTTGGAAGTCAAGCAGAGCATCAAATTCTCTTTTTTCAGCAGCTTCCTCAGCATTAAATTTATACTAGCAACCCAGGGGAAACACAAGGAGGGGAACATGCAAACTCCAAACTCCAAAAGGTGCCTCCTGGAAACCATTAATTCTGCTCATTGTGGGAAAGTACCTCTTGTGCACCAAAGAAATCCTGACTGAAAACACATTGCTGTCACAAGAGTGTGTTACCACATGACCAGAGCACCTTTCACAAGGCCACTTAAACACACATCACACACAGGAGACAGAAAATCAGCAACCACAGAAGAATACACAAATAAACAGATAAAGAAAAAGGAAGTGACTGTTTTCAAAGACAGTCAGGTGCCATATCCCTGCGAGTGTGTGATGTAGAAACTGTCAATGCAGTGCAACCTGAGGTTTTGATGTGAGCTAGCTGTCAAAGGGGACCACACCCATCCACAAACATTAACACAATAATTCAGTCATCCCTTATTGGGCCATTCTGATGATGGCTGCCATTACCTCAACGGAAGCATTGACCTGAAGCATTCTCAGACGGATATTCTATCACTGTAATATTTTGACGAAATGTAACCTAGCCTTCCGTCCGCAGTCACCAAACATGACGTGTTTTTGTATTTACATTTATTTGTTAAAACAAAGAAAAATAATATTAGGATGTTGAATTGAAATTCGGATACCTTCCTGCCAAAAAAATATCTCTATATTCAAATATTCGGGCTCGGACGTTAACACAATCCCTAGCTCCACCATGACCAACACCACCACAGAGCAGCTTTTACGAAATGAAGAAAACATGACAAGGGAAGTGCTTAGTAACTACTTAGCCTTGATTAAATCGATGTTTGTCGCGGCACCGTTATTATCAGGCAGGGCCTAATAATAGTCTAATGATAAACTGCATTCATCCAACAATTTGAAACCCTACAATACACTGTGGTTTCAATGATAGCCTGGTGGGGATAAAATCGAATGGTGAAGCAAAAGAGATGCAGTGTACCAGAGCTCAAAAGTTTTTCATCAAAAGGCTGTAAAACACATGGCTGTGAAATACATTTACTTTTCACACCATTTTGCCTCTACTGAATTAACTGATTATTACAAGGCAATCTCAAAGCCTTTTTATCTTAATATCATTAGCAGCACATTCAGGTTACAGAGATAAAACTCAAATATAATATATTATTTTATATGTACTGTGTTTATTATAACACTCAAAACAAAAGGCCATGGGTGAAATTGGTCACACCTACACAAGTGGCAGTCCCTTTGTAAGGTTTGGAGTGAGAGTGAGAGGCGGATATCTATTGCAGAGGCAAAAATGTAAAAGGTTTTCTTCAAACTGTTGCAGAATAACACCAGTGGGGCTACCACCCCAGAGAGTTACTATAAATACACAGTGGCTATAACCACCTGGCTCAGAGAAAGGCGACAGGGGTCAGAGGTGAGAGGTCAGCCTGTCTGAGAGAAAGACAAGCTGAATAACTAACAGGCCTGCATTCGTACAGCACACTCCATGTAAAGTAGAAACAAACATAAGAAACACAGCATGAACTAGGCTCCATTTCATCTGGGGGAAGTCTGGGTACCATCATAGTGGGTTCTGGTTGGTTGGTCAATTTGCACTGCTTCGACCAAATTCTCCTTGGTCGGACAAACGCTGGTGTAACTTTCATAAAAGACCCTTCTTAATCCATTACTCTCGGGGGCAGGAGAGACTTATGTGAGCCGATGTATTTTCATTTCGAACTGACGGGCTAAATTGTGTTAGAAATAATATATTATAAATAATAAATGATATAAGAAATAATTATTATGAATGAATAATGAAAAAAATGTGCTGTAGTTTCTGTTATGTTGATGGTATGGTTTAATAGATTATAACACTCTTCTGGTGTGACCCGCTCTACGTTGAAACTCTCTTACCGAATCGGACTGGCACCATGAGTGGATCGATTCAGTAAATCTAGACATAACATGCATGTTTTTTATTTGCTTTGTATTCTCCCATTGACCAATCGATGGGTCATAGAGTTGGTCGAATTTCAGCAGACCACGTTTTCTTTGGCTTTTTCAGCATATAAAAAATGACAAGAGGGAGGAAAAATAAACACAAATGAATGTAGGCCTTCAGCCTATTAGAGCATCACAAAAGACATAAATGACATGGATATAATGACCAATCAGATTCTGTGTACTCCATTAACCAGTCGAATTAACTCTGAGAACTAGGTCAACTATAACTCACCTAAGAGAAAGAAATATAATACAATTATATTAATACCATGGGTAACTCCAAAAACTGACAATCTCCATCATCCCTGAGCACTACACAATGTGCCAGTAGGAGTGTGTTGTTTGAGGTCAGAGAGAGATAGAGACAAAGACAGCATCCTACCCACTAGCCTGAAGAGCACAGGAGCATAGCCGCAGCACTGAGCCATATATCAAAGCCCTGGAGAGAGACACTCCCTTAGTGAAGATCCCAGTCTGTCCTACTGCCATGTTACTAAACTGTCAGTTCAGGAAACACATCACCAGTCATAAAACTGGGTAAAGGAGGATAAGGGAAATGTATTTTACACATTTGTACTACTGTGTAAGGAGGACTAGTCCTTAAACACTCTACGTCTTAGACAGGTATGTATTAAAGGCTTTTGCCAGACAATGCTTCAATTTCATTGGGCTGCCTTCTGATATGCATGAGATTATTAGAAATACCTGTGACCCCGCAGAAGAGACTCACCAATACAAACACCATAATTCCAGATCTTGACATTAATTTTCAATGTGACCTTGATAACAAGGCTTGTCATATAATAGTCATGCGTTCAGTATACATTACAAATTCTGCATTCAGACTGTTAAACAGAAGACACCTGTTGGTCACTTGTTGGTAAAATAAATTATAGTACTCTTTAATCTTGGACTTTCCACATTCACTAAGAGACTTATTCCTTCCATGAAAAGCCACAAGTCTACTTGATAGGCTTAAGGGTCAATGCTATTAAATGGCATGGTCCGATATGTGCAACTTACAGGCCAAAGCTTTGTATTGGATAAGAGTGGCACAGCAGGCACTGGGTCAATACTTAACCATCTTACAACAATGACCTTAAGACATTAATGCGTTCATCAGGGAACATTACAAAAGTCCATATGAAAGATGGTAAATAGGTCTATAGAAATAATGCATAACTTTGAATGTCACAATTTCTATACACATACATAGACAAAGAAGATTGCATCATCATTCATTGTCATCCTATGACTACACTCTGACTGACCCGTTAACCAGTTCTTGATTTGTTTACTTATTACAAATATAAGTCTACACCATTTCAAATTGAAGTTGGTCCAACAAGAGTAATAAATCGTCTCATGAAGAAAGCTCCAAGGTGTTGGGATTGTTCAGTAAACACAATAGTAGTAGCTAAGAAATATAGGTTTAAAAATAAGTAAAAGTAAGCGTGCTTATCACCAGCCACCACTGGTTGTTCATAAGAGGGTACGCCCAAAACTAAAACATACAGCTGTTGCAAATATGACTCGGCCTATACTGCGTGATAACGCACGTTATAGTGGTTGAATATGTCTTACACCCACCGTCCACCTTATAGTTCAATAAGTGTCATCAACATATAACTGTTGACAACAATAAACTGCATTCAAAATGTAACCCAATATTTTTTCAGAGCTTAGTACGGATTATTTCGTGGTAATGGTTTGTAAACCCGTGTTGTAATTGGTGTATATGGCATGTCTTATCCATCCTAGCATTCCAAGGTTGCTACAGCCGAGGTATATCAAGCTTTACCAGACACAATCCGTACTTTTCTGTCACATGCAACCTTTATGTTGAAAATCGTTAATATGCTAACAAGTGACAGGCAATGAAACACCGCATGGGGCATCCGTTCCGCTAACTTGCTAACGTCGTTCCCAGGCGTTCTCATCTCACGACGGAACGCCTGGAAGGGGATGCTCCAAACTAGCGTTACTGGCGAGAAAGAGGGCGGGACCTTCATATACATGGGCGACAGAGCGGGAGGGACTTTTAATAGACGATATCCGTTTTAGTTGCAAGTTTAGGATATTGCCCCGTCAAATATTACGTTAAAACCAAAAATATATTTTCCTTTCTGTTGTTGTTATTCATGCCATGTTTTAATAATTATTGCTCCAGGTAATGGTTACTTGCGTACTCAGATCATCAAAGTATGAGACGGGAAATTGCGTTGCAGCGGACCGGGATAACGCTACAATCCAGGATCCTTGCTCAGACTACTAACTTGCTATCGTGGGAGACTTTAGCTTGTCGGGTACTAGCGACCCCAGTGACCACATAACGAGTAAGGAAGATCAATTATCTTTTCATAAACAGTGAGCGGACTATCCACATTTCAGAATGTTGTTTATTAGTCAAATTCAACAGTGGGCTAGATCTCACAAATGAAGAAATTACATAATGCTATTTATACGTTGCTAACCAACGTAAGCTAGCACGTAGTTTTAGCACAAAAGCAACTAACGGTAATATTCACTCAAAAGAGCTATTCTGTTTACGCCATGTTGCCGATGTACAATCACATCAATACCATTACACAGACTTACTTTTTGTCGTGATCGGTCGTGCACATGAAGCTGTTTAAGACCTATTTTCCACGTAGCGACCCAGAATCCGCTACTCTCTACGACAGCTTCCTTGCCGTGGCTCTCTGGATAGCTCGACTGGCAGCCAGTCGGCAGAGGAGGACCAGTCACCGTAGTGTGTGATGCAGACGTCTGGACGGAGGAGCAGTCAAGTTGGAATGGGTTCCTGGAGGTTTTGGCGCCTCCAGTGTCAACAGTGTGTCACAACTGTTGGAGGTTTACTACATGATCACCATGTACTCTCTTTTAATTCCTACTTAATGGGGCTCGCAATTCTTATAATAGGCCTACAAATCATAGGGTCCGTCTGTCTTTAGTTTCCACTGACATCAATCCTCCGACGGTGTCAAAAAAAATGAGTAATCAAAGTAATCAATTATATGAATATTGTTGCCTGGTCATTTGATTAGCCACCCTGTTTTATCAGTGTTTGCAGCTATATATAATGCGTTTATGTGTGCAATGTGGAATGTACATTCTAAGCTATTCTATTAATGCAATATTATGACTGGCAGGCCAGCAGAATTCATAATTACTGCTACAAAAAAATCTTTGAAGCAGCCTCTGTCTGTCTATTCCTGGCAAATTAGGCCTTTAAAAAACTGCAGCATGACTTCGTCTCGACAGTTAGGTCCAAGATTCAGAAGTCTCCTATTATTTATTTATTCTTTGAGGGTGCACTTATCTGTCCATAACAGTCAGACTGGTTGAATAATGCAGAGGTGCTCCACAGCGCTCCTGCAGAAGGCCATCTATTCCAGACATTGTGTTCCTCTCTTTCTTCTTTCCTGATCACCCATTTTCTTCATGGAAATAAACACTTGTTTACATAATGGCTTTGTTACCCAGGTCATGGAGTTTAAGACACACACAGCCATTTGGTGTGGGTTATAAATTAGTTTTTCCATCACAATGATTTGCTTGCTGCTGTGAAATGGATTCATAAAATTACTGATTTATCTTAAACCATCCATAAACTTATTAATGTAAAATAAAAGGTATTATAAGAGTTGGTAAAAAATAATAAAGAAAGTATATAGAGCATGCAATAACATGGAATACAATTTCCTTCGACAAATTGGTGATGCATCACAACAAAATGATTGCTTTATTACGGGTTAAGTGGTACCAAAACATAATTCAGTAGATTGAAATAGTAAAGAACTAAACTTTGGTTTTCCATTGCTTAACAGATTTTCCAAAACAGTACATTATCACAACATTGTACAACAAAACACAAATAGGCTTAAATCAGGACAGTCTAAAAGATAAGCAATTGCTGACGCTCACAGCCAGACCGCCTCATGGAAAACCCTGTGCTTTAGGAGCTGAAAATAGAAGTTTGGGATCCTCCTGGGGGTTTCATTCCCGCAGCATTCGCAGGAATGGATACAGTAGATAAGATATGCAGCAGGAAGTGACATTACGTCTTAACATTATTCTCTTACGCATGTATGTACAGTACAGAGCAAAGGGGACTAACAGGATACAGAAGGGACCATTCGGTCCCACATACAGTAGGCTTGACATTGACAGACTCCATATATGGCTGATGCATTGCTTCAGTACCTGAGTTGTTTTTAACTATAAAGACAAGGTCGGTGTCAAAATATTGTTTAACTACATTTCCAATAAATCAACCAAAAGTGACATGGTCTTTCTCTTCCACTCACAGGTGTTTTTAAATATCAGTTAAGCCATGTTGTTTCATTTAGTCAGCCTCCTCCTTCTTCCTCAGAATATTTGAATCAGCATTGACAATAAGGCACAGATTTTACACAATTGGTCTAATTGTATGGGGGTCGCTATCCTTGTGAGGAGGAGAAAAGTCACATCTTATTTGAGTACACACAAATTTACCCCAGCCTAGTCCTTCAAGATATACATAGAGTAGGGAACACTATTTTCATAAATGTATTTTTTTTCATATTCTCTTTCAACACTTTCATTACAAAATATTCACACGTCATATGTAAAAAAAGGTTGTACAGTAGCAGAAATGCATCCAGTGCAAGCTCAGCAAATAACATTAAAATACATAAATACATTATAATTTTCAGGGGAGATTACATTTTCTATGTAAAATTGATAAAAGTGTGCCACCTATTGGTTGTAGGAGGGTAGAAAGTGCAAAAAAGAGTGAATGTGACTTTCTAAAGCAAGCCAGAGTTCCTGGTTATCATCATTGTAGTAATATGAGTAATATTCACATTCTAGGTCTAAATCTAAGCTATAAAACATGAAAATAAAACAAACAAACCGATACATCTTATACAAAACATTACTTGACCAAACAAAGATAAAAAAATATAAGAAGCATAAAAGACCTATCCGAAATAAGATCAGCACATCATATCATCATCATCATCATCATCATCATCATCATCATCATCATCATCATATAATAAACATGTACAGTGTTTTTATCGACAACAGACAAATTACAATAAAACAATTATAAAAAGCTGCATATAAAAATAAATTAAAATGTCTATCTTAGAAGAGTGCAGAAGAGTGAGAACCGTTTCCCAGGTTTATGCATTGTGGTAATGATTTGGTAAATATTTTCTTGGTTCTATATTTTCGTAAAGACACATAGCATCAGTGTTTTGGTAGATCAGGTCCACATTGGTTCCAGTTCTGGCTCTGATGATGTCCATTGCACACTGGTTCAAGAACACATACTGATCCTGTGGCATTAATGAACACTAAATCAGTCAACAATGACGTTTCTATTAAAAGAGACAATGAGTAAAATGTGTCTTTGTGTGCAGTGACCTACCTCTGTTTGTACCATTAGCGTTCTGTGCATACGCAAGTCATGGATGGTGCCGTACACATCGACGACGCTCTCCCTCTCAATCTGAAAGATCAGCCTGTCGATGGCTATGAAGGTGCCTGTGCGACCGACACCGGCGCTGGGAGAACAGACAGAAAGTTAACGTGACAGTCTTAAGCATACTTCCTGCTAACGTAACCCTGGCATTTATAGCTGTCGTTTTGCCATAGCGATGCGGTTGATGTTCCATTTGTACACTCTGCACACAAAGCTTCCCAGTGTCAGAGGGGCGTGACATACGACAAATCGCTGTGCGAACCCTCTGTGAGGGCCTTAATTACGTCAATTTTGTTCAAGCATGGCATCTATTAATCAGGACCTAATTAATCCGCACCTTTGTGTGTGTGTTTGTCCGAGTATGCATCTCTATCTCTGCACGTGTGTGTGTGTGTGTGTGTGTGTGTGTGTGAGTGAGTGTGACAGTACCTGCAGTGCACGACAGTGGGGGAGTTTGCAGAGTACTGGTCCATGTGCTCTCTGACCAGGTGTCTGAAGTTGATGAGCAGCTCAGTGCTCCCCGGAACACCGTGATCCGGCCAGGCCGTGAAGTGGAAGTGCCGCACAGAACGGGTCTCTGCCGTTTTAACCTGCCAGTGTTAAAACACACACACACACACACACACACACACATACACACACACACACACACACACACACAGATGCATGCAGAGACACATGCAGAGTCAGAGACACATATACAGACGTATACGTATACACAGTTATTGTTTTCATGAATTAAGACAAGTACATTGTTAGAGCGAATTATGATTACGAATTACGCAGTGACATGGATTAAATCGTACATTTTTAATGTCAAAGTCCCTGATAGTCCAGTCTTCAAGCACAATTTCCGATGTCATTGTCACAGTGTTGTTCCCAAAGTGCTTGGAGTCCTCAGGCCAGTATTTCTCACATTTCACCTATGAGGAGGATCAGAGAAGACCATTACATACGTGTGTGTGTGCGTGTGCGCGTGCGTGCGTGCGTGCGTGCGTGTGTCAGTCCATTCTACTTGTTACTGACCCGTCCCTGCTCATTACAGCGTGTCAGCATGACCAGTGTCTGGATGTTCTTCTCCCAGATCATCCGCCAGAACTCGTTGACGGTGCAGGGCAGAGGACCCTGGGCTCCAATGTACTCCTTCTTGGAGTTGAAACCCTGTTTGTGTTATTTCCCAATAAACATTGCTTAAAACAAATCATCATATTTCACCCTCTGTTTGTTAAAGAGTTACAAAAAAACGGAATAGTGAAACTACAGGGGTTGCAGAAAACATATTGTGCATTAAACCCCCCCACCCAAGAGGGGTTTTTGCATATTATAGTATGCCACGCCATCAGACAGTGCAATCGCCATAACCAGCGATTCCACCAGTAGTGCTGGATCTACAAGTGTTCAGTGACTGTTTAACATGCCTCACGTTTTCAGCAGCAGTCTTAACATTACGTGTGGCCGTGTAGTGACGTAGAGAGTTAAAAGAAGAGAAGTAGGCATGGAGATGGTTAAGAAGAGAGTACGCACCGGCATGTAGCTAGCATTGATGTAGTCGTCAAACGGACTCCCCTGTATAGAGAGCTTCACCCTAGACGAGTCATCTAAGAGGAGTGAATGAATTGATAGAAATGAGAATCTGAAATAGATCTGTCGTATAAAGGTGGTTCTTTCTAGTTGTTACTTAATTAATTAGGTATATAACTATGTCATTCTGAATTCTGCAAAATGTTCACTATTTCCAACAGTTATGGTAATTGTTGCATCGATGATCATTATTTAGAGTCTCGTTTACATCCAAGGTAAATAAACAAAGTATGATGAGGAATTAGGAGATGTGATGTGGCGATAACAGTTTGACATGATGAGATGTTACTTCTGGCCCAGCGAGTCGAGTCCAGACTTAAAGTTAGTTTTGGCAGAAGGGTGATTCCAGAGCATGGGGATCATCCTACATGGAAGTACGTTGTTGTAGCGGTTCTTGGACTTGTTTTCCAGCGCCAAAGCACTATTCCTCGGCTGGGCGGTGCCTACAGGCTTCAGGTCCTTGGAGTCAGACAGAAACATACACACATGTATACTCACAAGCGCCAACACTGGTTTCATATATGATATACACACATGTTCTCTTTATGCTTGTTTAGCAGCGTAAATTAAGCCTAGGCTAAGTGTGCTAGGTTCATGTGTGTAGGTAAAATGCTAAATGTGTTGCCATGACGGCAGTACAGTACACACAGCCACAATAAGAATGTGTTTTTTATAACATACATAGTTATTTAAAGCCTGGTGGCTTACCTCAAACTCCTCAGCGAAGCCACAGTTAGAGTCTGCCTTCTGCTTTCTATAATAGGCCTCATAGTCCTCCACGTGCACAGAGATGTTTCTGTTCATAACCAGAGATGAGACCCTTCATTTCACTGCTGCTCCTGCACTCATAGCCCATGTAGAGGACTTCACTCATTCAAATACAAATGGCTCTTGTAATTAAATTTTGGGTACATGTAGGAGGAATGATTGGTACTCACACTTTCTGCCTACTGTTCAGGGAAGCAGAAAGGAAAATGAATGAATGATATTGAAATACATATGATTAAAGTTGGATAAAGAAAGAGGAAAAGGAGTAAAACATCACCTAATTGAATTGATCTGGATGTCCGAACATTCTTTCTTATTCATTCTATTAAAAACAGAGCAGTCGCAGATTAGTACTGTTTAGTCTCGGGGTCTCATTACTATAATCGATTCTCTAAGGGAATAGTGAACATACTTCTTCCAATAGATGATGAAGCCAATGGTGATGATGAAGAGGACACAAAAGACTCCCAGTGAGGCCCCAACAGCCGTATAAATGACAACTTTAGAGGTGAGGGAGATTGAGAGGACAATGGATCTTCACAAGGTTTCACTGCATTTCTCTCTGAGTAAATGGTATGGATAAAAGCTTTAGTGGCTAGGATAAGACAAACCTGGGTCCTGAGGCAGTTGGACAAATGTAGGATTGAAGTCAGTTATTGTGACCAGTGAGTACTGGGAAATCACAATACCGCTGGTCGACACATTCAGCTGGGTAAATAACACGATAGCAAATCTGCGATAAAACCAAAAGCAATTTTTGAATCATTAACTTTTCCATCAGCCTCAGTACAAGGTGAAAAGGAAAAAGTCTTAGATTTATTCTTGAGATAGAGATAGAGATATATATATATATGTTACACAAGCTATTAATTATAACTAGGATACCTATACTCCTAGTTATAATATATATATACATTCCTTTTTGGAAAATGTGTCCCTGTCCATACCGATATCCGCGATTGGCTTTCAGTGCACCATTGGTATATCCTTTCCAAGTTCCACCGTCCCCTATGTCAACCAGCAGGTCGCTGGTTGACGCTTCTCTTATATATCTTGAGTTATCTCCACTCCGAACTGGGATTTCTTTCACTGTTGCCAGGTATGTGGATGTTCTGCCTGCGGTCCAGTCTTCATGGGTTTTGTTCAAGAACTGTTTGAGTTCAGATGAACCCTTGACTACAGGATAGACAAAGAGTAGACAAAGAATATACACCTCATGAAAATACACCTTACACCTTACCTTATAGTACTTATTGCAAGTCGATTTGGATGAAAGTGTCTGCTAAATGCCCTAAATCTAAATGCAAACGTTATGCCATTGGTTCCCAAACGTTTTACTTTCCGGTCTTGAGAAATTAAGAGGGCCATTCCACTTGATTTAGCTAGTTTCCACTAGGTTTTTTTTGGATGTTGCCCTACTTCCCCCTATGTAGTTCCTTTGTTTCCACCGTAGAGGTCACACCCCTCAGCCTCAGCAAGAAACCACTGCCTTATCCAACTGGAATGAAGTCATACAATATCTGCCACTATGCCTCAACCAAAGTGCATCCTTTCTTAGCATGGTTTCCCAGTGTGATTAAAACCCCTAACCATAGCAATCTGAATGCGCTGCACCACCAGTTGACCTAGAAAACGTAATGACATTCACGACATTGTCATTGACATTGAACTACACATCTGATCTACTATGACCAACAATTAGGTCATTATTCAGAATAATGTGTGACATTAAAGTGCAGTGCATTAGCCTGTGCATACCAAAAACGGTTTAAAAGGATAAGTCAAAACCCACCATTGAGGTTGTCGTTCAGGAGCACCCCGTAATATCTTATTGGGCCATTGGTGGAGTCAAGCATCTGGGGATTAATGTTTAAGGTAAACCTGTCATGGGCATTCGCTGTCACTTGCACAAATGATTCATGGTTTGGTGGGATGAAAGGATCTTGAAAAAAATGAAGAGAAAATATTACATACAATTGATTAACAAGCCATGATGCAATATGATTTGATATAATTATACCCATTATTCAACTCAATAGTTGTAAAAGATGCTCTAGGCGAGAAGCTGTAATTTGTGGTGGCATCTGTAGATATTAGTGAGTGAAATGCTCTGTAAAAATATCCTTCCTCACCCCCTCACTCGCTCCAATAGTATTGCCAATGAAACGTAACACTTAAGGTTCATATCCTACCTGTGATGCCAGTGGTGCAGTTTAGAGATGTGGTATTGCTGGGGCTTCCACAGCTCAGTGTCTGCATGGTCACTTGATATGGTGTATAGTACTTCAGCTTGAGGATCTCGTATGCACATTCAGGACTGCAATTATCCGTTAGGTTGTTCCAAGTAGTTTGGTCATTGTCTTGGTACTGGCGATGGCCTAATTTGAAGACAGGACTCCTGCCTTTTGGTCGGGTCCAGAGCAAAGTAATGTGGGCTTCCATGGCTCCATTCAGACTTGAACATTTGAGGTTTTGCACCGAGCTGGCTTCTACAACACCAAAACAGAGATGTAGATAAATGAGTGCTTGTGGGTCATTTCCTGTGGATCCTAATTTACCTTAAAACAATATTTCACCCTCTAAGATTAATTGGCTTGATAATAGGCACCCACTAAGATTAAATGTACTTACCGAATATTGAATATGTGCATAAACTGACATACAGTATCAATTATTCACAATTTATTTTTTGAAAAGGCCGATAGGAGGCTCGATGGGTGAAATATTGTTTTGTTTGAGTGTTAGTTAAACCACAATTATCTCTGACATTAACTGTATATTGTATAAATATGATTTGGGTTCAGATTAATGAAATCACTTAGAAGCTGAAAACAGGTGATTTGTAAAATAATAATGAAATATCAATTATGCTTGAAATAAACACAAAATATAGACTTTAATGGACATACTTGTGCAATTGGAAAGATCCACGGCATCAGATTCAGTGCCATCTAAAGTCACTGTGGTCACACTGTAATTGTAGGGGCTGCCAGGAATCAGTGGATTCACGTTTAGCTCCTGCTTGTCTGTTTCAGTTTTGTTTATTGTTCCAAGACTAGAGGACCATTTTACCAAGTAGCGATAGCCTGGTCTGTAAACGACAGGCTTGTCCCATGTAAGCATGGTGGCCTCTTCTTCTGGGTTGGCATGGAGGGATTGGACACTCTCTGGTTCTAATCAATTAACAACAAAAACAGCCATATCAATTGCCAGGTTTGAGTGTGCTTGTTATCGTTTCATTGTGTGCATGGATTGAAATCCTTACTTGTGGTCTCTGAGTGGGAAACATTGCCGCTCCTTAGCTTCAATGGCCCCACTGTAGCTACGAAAATGTTGTAGGGTGTTCCGGAGTCCAAGTGTGAAAATGTATGAGTGGTGCTATTGGTGAAATACGATCCGGTTTGGTTGGATTGGACATAAGTCACCACATAATACCAAGAGTCTGCCTTGTGATCGGCGTCCTGCCATTGAATCCCAATTGAGCTGGAGTTTTTTTCCAGGAATTCAATCGCTCTAGGCGGGTTTGGAACTGGAAGAAAAAATATAAATTGTATCCAAGTAAACTAATCATTACATTGAATAAATTAAGACACAAACAACAACACATGCATGCCTCTGCAAAGCCATCATGTATTCACACTTACGAGTGGCATTGGTGACCATCCTGGAGGTTGTGTTGATGGGCCCACTGCTTGTAATCACCACGGCCGAATACTCACGCCCGGGCAAGAGGTTGTCGAACTGGTGGGATAAGGTATCAGTAGGGGACAGCCTCTTGCTATAGGTTTGGACACTGCTGTTCAGACAGACATAATAGTGCTCCACATCTCCTGACGGGGCTTCCCAGGACACCTGGATGGTGTTGTTGAGGCCTAGGTTGTACACTTTAGGGTGGACCAGCGCCGGTTCTGTGTGAGGCGGAGCAAGCACAGAGAGAAATCACAATCACAGCAATCATCAATTGGGTAAAACTAGATAAAAACGTCATACGTCATGAGCCATTTATAAGCCTCCAGTTAATTAACAAATCCAACATTTCTTTATAAGCCCTAATTAATGATTAACTTATTATTAACAAAAATGGATACACATTTGTAGATGATTAAGTGCACCTTTAAAAGGATCAAGTATATCATATATAGCATATCCCAAGTGGGAGTGTCAGCCCAGATGTATGATGGATAGATCAGCATAACAAATAGTCTACTGGATAGGCTGGTAGGCAAATGTATCCATAGTACTTATTAATCATCTACAAATCGATATCGCCGTTTTGTTAATAAGGAGTAAAGGCTAATAAAATACTTTTAACCCATCTCGTTTAGTTTCCCAGTGTACTCTGATACATTTACTGAAAGGTAGTAATGTGTACTGGCCCTGTCAAATAAACCAATATGGGAGGAGAGGGACGGCACCTACTTGTGTATTGAGAAATGCACCGGGCTTCTCCCTTGATGCCTGCCTCTGAGATGGTCCGAACGCAAAACGTGCATTCAGCTCCAGGTCGAAGTTCTCCCAACTCTGCCTGTTCATTTACAACCGTAACATTACGGGAGGTGCAGCCAATCGCTGCGATCCAGTATTTGTAGGTGTCCCGATACTGCTGTGGTCTCTCCCAGGTCAGGGTGGCGTTTGTGGTCTGAATGTTAGCCTGTATGGTACCCACAGCATAAGGCTCTGCAGACACAAGGACAGAACGTTTGAAGGTGCGCCAATGACGACCCATTTGAAATCCCCATCTATCCTCTTTTCCATAAACGTGTTGAAGTATCAGTGTGTACACAAATTAAAATGACAAACGACACAATAAAAAACTACAAATAAGCGTTGTGTTGCGAAATATACAGTATTGTTTTAGACATGGAGGAACATACCTGTGTAACAGGCCGTTGTGCTGGGGAAAAGAGTCTCGGTGCCGTCACTTGTTTGCGTGGTAACAGTACAAGTGTAGGTGCCCCCGGACACAAGGCCAGAGATATTGTGCGGGCTTGCAGAAGCTTTGTCATTAGTAGAGTTGGAGACGTGCACCAAGTAGCAGTAGCCAGGTTGTTGGTCTCGCTGAGACCACGTCAAGACCACAGAACTGGGAGCAATTTCAGTCTGATTTAACTCACTCACAGGATGCGGTCCTGCAAACATTAAACAATGTTAAAGAATGTAAAGTAGATATAGTCTACTACTATCATGTTTTGTTTGGATGACCATGGATGGTGTTCCTTAATAGTTACACGTGTGCATTTCAATACATTTATTTATTTATTTATCTGCTCTGAATAATATATAAGCATGCAATATGGAGCTTGATTGGAGCTCCATATCGATGGAGTTTTCCTTCATTCATCTGTATCATTTGAATAAAAGGTAAATTAATCATTGATCAATTGCACTTTGCTCTTAAAATCTCACTTTTTTGCAGTTTGCAGGTTCACTTACTGGTAGAAATGTTTGCAGACATGCTTTTGCTCTGGTAGTTTAGTGGGCCAACTGTTACCACGGTGATGTTATACAGTGTCCCTGGCTGGAGGTCCCCCAGAAGAAGCCAGCTGTTTCCTGTGCGCTCGGTACGGTTCAAGTAGGACACCGAGAAGATGTATTGACCAGTCTTCCCGTATTCAGGTGAAGACCAACTCACGTTGATGGCGTCAGTAGTCTGAGACTCAACTGTCAATGGACCTGGAGGGTTTGGAACTGTACAAAACAAGATATAAAGAAAAAAACGAAGCTAAAATCCACGTTTTCAGAAATGCGTTGTGGGACAGCCTCCGAACTGAACCTCACTCAAGGACGTTTATTGAACACAAATCCACATATGAAAATGTGAAGGGAGAACGCCACAGATTGGAATCAAAAAATGTGTATGAATCATGTTGATTAAACATGTTGACTTGAGTACGACTATTTAGACTCCCACATTATTGACTTGAGTTCAAAGGATTACAGCAGGAAGGTAAAAGGAAACACATATATACCGTATATACATACAAAGTCAGCTCAGACATTAAAGAGACTTCATGGCTAATTTCAAATATGAAATAAATGGACTCACAAGTTGCATTCCTAGTGGCCACACAATTAGAGTCGTTCCTGCTTATTACGCAGAGTGTGATATTGTACAGTGTCCCTGGATTCAGGTTCTCATACAAGATGTGAAGCGTTGTGTTCGTCAGACGGGTCCGATTTCCGGCCGACTGGTCAGCTCTGGTCAGCAGCACAGAGTAATTATCAAATTGGCCACTTGGAGCTTTCCAGGTTACGGACATATTTGTAGTAGTTACCAAGGTAGCCAATTCAGACACTGGATCCAGCCCTGTTATAAAGTAAGTGAAATAAATATGGCAAATTAAGAGGGTGAAGGCATGCAAAATAACAAACAAACTAATCACCATATTTCAATGCAGGTATATGAGAGCGACCAGGCATGGCTGTGTAGACCATCATATTGTAATCATAAAACTGCAGATAACAAAATAACCCGAAAATACTAGAATGTGTAAAAACTGTTTCAGGAATGATGGTAAACAAGGCAATAATAATCACACCGACTTCTTTCACAACAAACAACCTGAAAATTGTATAGACGCAGAGATGGTCCCTTCTCCAATCTGAAATCTGGATTTAGGTTAGCCTACCTGTACATGCCGTGACAATGAATCTGTGACATAGTCTACATGATGAAGATAAAGGAAGCTTCAGGGACATACCTGTGTAACTACTGGT
>JAOPUD010000162.1:1453352-1469459 GCA_027122715.1 Trisopterus minutus | reverse complement strand
GAGAGCGAGAAAGAGAGAGGGGGTGAGAGGGAGAGAGGGTGGGAGGGAGGGAGTGAGAACGAGAGAAAAAGAGAGAAAGAGAGAGAGAGTGAGTGAGTGGGTGAGAGAGAGAGAGAGAGAGAGAGAGAGAGAGAGAGCGAGAGAGAGAGAGATAGATGGAGAGAGCAGTTGAAATGAGACAGCGGGGGGGTCCTTGAGATTGAGGTATATCAAATGAAAACATATTTTCTATGAACTTCCCCGGCTCTGCGTCAAATAAATATATATATATATATATAATATATCTGCCCTGTCGATGCATGCATCTACAAAGTTAATCAGCAAGGCCCACCCATGAATAATAACAGGATCAATGGTATACACACTTATCCATCTCCTTCCGATAGCGCTCCTCTTCCTCTGCGGCCTTCTGAGCAATCTCCATCTTCCTCCTGTTTAATTGGACAGCCAGGACACCACAGTTAACATGGATAGAATTAGCTCAAGATTCACTGACCTGTCATGGCCCTGCATGAATCACATGCATCTATAGAATAGGTCATAAATATGAAAGAGCGCTAAGGTTGAGGGGGGGGGTTGGGAAGACCTGTCAAGACCCATGAACCAGCGATAGACACTAAAAGACCATGGCAGCATAATTTATATGTAAAGAGTTTTTTATCTATTGATTTATTAAGAAATGTAATTTTCCACTGTAAGGTATTTCCTCCCCTTTTCACCTGTGTGAATAGGCTGCGATTCGGAAATAAGTGACATCCTATTTGGGGAAAAGTGAACCTTAGCCAATGTTCAGGGAAAGATTCCAAGAATAGCTGAACCATTGATGTCATTAGTCCGGAAATTAGATCTCCGGATAGGACCGGTGACGTCAAACGTAAAAAAAACTGGGTTGATGTTGCGGACCGTGATTTTCCACCGCACTAGAATCAAGCATTGCTGTCTTATCTAAGACAACAGGCCTGATTGGCTTTTCCAAGGACGTACGTGGATGGATTGGCCCAGGAAACAGAATTGTCGTAAACAACTAAACAAATAAAGACCTTCACTGAGTTACCTTTCCTTTCATTTTTTTATCTTGTTCATGTTAAATAGAAAATGGACTGTATATAACCAGCTTTTTTGTAACCAGTGGCCACCCAAAGCGCTTTACAATATTGCCTAAAATTCACCCATTCATGCACACACGGACACACCATGGAAGGCGACCGCCAGCTAGTCGGGAGCAGTCAGGGATAGGTGCCTTGCTCAGGGGCACCTCAACACACAGCCGTCGGGGATCGAACCAGCAACCTTGCGGTTACCAGCCAACCCACACTACCTCCTGAGCTACTTCATACTTTTCCATATTTGGCAGCTTTAGTGATGGGTCTAAACAAGGTCCAAGGTGCTAAACCAGGGAGGAATGGAGGCTTGTTGACTCACTGTCGCTCCTTCTCCTGCTGCTCTTTGACTATCTTGTTGGTCTCCATGGCAACCCTCTTCTGCTGCATCAGGTCCTGGCGGTCCAGCTCCCTGCGAGCCTCCGCCGCCAGCCGTTCCTCGTCGGACATGAACAGTTCCCGGCCCTGCGGGAAGTAGACCACAGGAAGAAAGCAGGGATGAGGCGGGAAGTAGAACAGAAGTGGACCCAAAGTAGACAGGAAGTAGACATGAAGTAGACGGGAATGAGTAAAATAGAGAGAGAGAGAGATCCCCATAATCTCTCCCTCACCCATGTAGTACCACATTGTATTACTGCTGAGACAGGTAGAAACTGAACCGGCAATAACAATGAAATGGATACCCTTCACAAGCTTATATTATGCTTCCCTCCAACTGCATGCATTACAGGGTTGTCACGCAGTAATTGTTCATCTATATTACTGTCTGACTTTGCAGCGTGATTTGTATGCAGGCGTGCTCATTAGGGCTGTTAACTCATCATTGCACACATGTCACGCGTCATTAGTGATTAGCCTGAAGTCAGTGGTCAGATTCACTGAGAAAATAACTTGTCAACATTAAAAGTTGGAGAGAAGCTCCCTGTCTGCTAGATGGCTGTGTAAATGAATCAACCCAATAATTATCCCAGAGAGAGGAGTTCTCCACATTTCAGCAGAATATGAATACATTCTTGTATAGTAATCAGTGTAATAGATGTGCATTGTGATGGTGATGAGCAGATTGGCGTGGTGCACTTACCGCCCCCGTCAGGACGGTGATGGTCAAACTCCTGCTGCTCTTCAGGACCTTCACAGCCTACAGAACATCAGCAGATAGACACCAACACATCAATAACATCCATTTGTTTCATTACATCTATTACATAAATGACATCCATTACATCTATTACATCCATGACACTCATCGCGGCTATTACTTTCATTACCTCCATTAATCTGGAGTTTACTGGTGCTATGAAAAACATGAAAACCAGATGATAATGATTTAACAGCTATCTGTGTCAAACAGAGACATCAAGTCAGCCAGGCATAAGTGTAATATGTGACAATAAGGAATGGAAATTAATGCAAAATCAATAATCATAAAGGTTGTTTTGCAGGTAAATGATCTAAATCCTCTTCACGCTTGTCCTATGCTACATTTACTGGATACAATTTTAGTCACTGGTTCATTTTTGAAGTCCCCTCACTTTTGCCATAATTGTCGCTTTAGTTGGCACAACAGGTCGATAAACTCTCACCTCTTTGTGGTCCAGATTTGTGAAGTCCACACTGTTCACCTCCACAATCTGGTCCCCCATCTACAGGGAGAAGGGAACGATAGACCAACCACACATCAATGATCTACAGCTCGTAAACGCCAAACCCCTTTGAAATGTTTGAAAGCACCAAACCCTGTTGATTCAATATGTTTTTAAACGCCAAACACCGTTGAATGGATAAGGTCATAAATGCCAAACGCCGTTGATTGGACGAGATCGTAAACACCAAACGCTGTTGAATGTATAACATCGTAAATGCCAAAACGTGTTGAATGGATAACATCGTAAACTCCACATAGCCATTGAGTTGATAAGATTGCTTGTTTATTCACATACATTTCCTTCCTATCTGAAATGTACTTATATCATTAAACACTTCCATACATATTATTATACACTTTAGAATCAGAAAAGAGCTAAATTGCCGGGTAAGCTTGCGCATAGTTCACATATGACCAGGAATGTGCAATCTCTGACCATTCTATAGCCATTGCAAGCGTGAGACAGGCCTGATAATAACCTGACCCCCTCCTGGAGGCCGCTGACTTGATTAATGATGCTGACCGCTCAGAGACAGCTGAGAAGCACACTGTGCCAGACGGCACATTAGTGTTCCCTCCAGAGCAGCAACCGAGAGAAGTGGCTCGTATTAATGTCATAAAATCCATTAAGGTTAAGACCCACATCCTTTAAGATGGCTCGCCTGCCAAACTATGTCAAAAGTTGACTTCCAGTGTGTGAAAGACTATAAACACGGTCAGAGCTGTGCTGTGCTTCATCAGGCAGAGACAGATTACTCGTGTCCTTCCCCCCCTTAAATCTGCCTTGCGACGGCTTTAGAGAGATGCTTTAAGGAAACGTACCACAATCCAAACCGATCTTGAAGACGATTTTTTAGTTGTTTTTTTTTGTATTTACTCAAATATTAGGTGGAAATACTTCCGTCATTACGTTGTTTCGTCGTTCAGTTCGATTGAGAAAAAAAATCAGTTTAAAGATAATGTGCTCACTTCTAGTCCCACTTCAGCGGAGACGGAGCCGGCCTTAACGTTGCTGATGTAGATGCCGGGCTTCTGGGTGGGACCGCTGGAGATGCTGATGCCCATCCCAATGGTGCCCACCAGGTTGAAGAACACCTTCTTCTCCTTGATCTCCCTGCCCCCAATTGAGGCCAGGCCAGCCACACTGCTCTTTTTCTCCTGGTGGAGGCAAATAGAGAGAGAGAGAGAGAGAGAGAGAGCGAGAGAGAGAAAAAACATTACAACTGCATTGCTAATAGTAACACTAACAATCAAAATATAATGTACAATAATAATTAAGATTTGGATTAAAGCCTACATTATTATTAATACTATTACTATCAATAACAATAATATTAATAATAATGTAGGCATCAATCCAAATTATCTTCAAACCGGTTTAAGTTAATACATTTCTTACTTGTGAATAACAAAAATGCACTTGAGTGTAATCAAAAATGTAAATCTCGACAACTCCCTGGTTCCTGCTCAAGGTTCAGACACACATCTCATCACCCCTTGAGTTAATAGGCATGCAGCAATCAGTGTGATTACAAGCACAGATCCCAGACTCACCCCTGACTCGGACACAAACTGGTCCACAAACTGCCATTTAAGGGGCTCAGCTGAGGACCTGCCCGAGAGGGAGACAAGAGGTCACTTACGTTTTCTAGTTACCACTGTGCCAAATACAGATTTTTCTTATGCAACGTATGGAGATAACTTATTATTACCCCTTTACCGGGATCATGCCCACATCTGCAAACACAAAAAAATAACACGTCAGGTTACTAAGTTTTATGAATTTCAATGTTCTGCTGCCTATTGGATAAATGAGTAAATTGGTAGTTGAAAGCTTTTGGCTATGGAAAAGGTAATGGCATGGAGTTGGTGACCTACGTCTGACTTTGAGCGACACGGTCTTCTTGGTCTTGATCAGGTTGATGACCTCCTCGTGGATACAGGAGGAGATGGAGTATCCATTGATGCGAACAATCTCATCCCCAATCTAACACGGAACACACCAAGAAGTTGGTCACTTTAAAACACATATTCCCATGTGTACATTCAAACCGGTGACAGTACAAATGGTTGAAAAGTAGTGCAGGCCTTCTAAAAGTACACGAGTTCATGCCACCTTAATTCCATATTTCAGTCACACCTTTCCTAGTCCGGCTGGTAAACAGTCTGTCCGACCTTGATAGTCATCATAAAGGTGGCATAAGCCTCACACAAGCACCACAATAAGTTTATGTCACATTGGTTGCAGGGGTCTCTAGCTAGGCCTGCTCTGACAGGAGACGACAGATCACTTGCCTCATCTAGTGGACATTAGTGGTATTGTTGTCAGTGTCGCCACGCTAGATCATATAATCATTGCTAATGGTAATTTTATTTACCCTTTGGGGTATATTATGTTTGTTTAACCATATTATATCATATTCATTATGAGATGATGTATTGGGCAGCATTCTCTCACCAGGGTGTTATGTGTAAGCTGTACTGTTGTCAGGATGTTTACATAGCCCTAGCTTCGGAGGTAGGTTCAGATCACATTCTAATAACCAATAATGCATATTGATGTACACTAAAACTAGCTAATAACTTATTATTTTCAATGTTTCAGAGTTATTAGCCCATCACACATTGCAGCTTCAACAACCTCCTAAATTGCACTAAATTAAGACAACTTCGATGCTGTAATCAATCCATTGATTGAAAGTTAAAGTTAAGCTCATTTGAATGGGTTCTGAGGCAAATGTAACTTTCAAATATGTAAAAGAAAGTGGCACCTAAATATCAATACTTATTGTTTGAAAAAAAAAACAATGTTTATTACAAATAATTATAGATGTGTGTACTACGGACTACGGACCTGTAAGCCCACATTCCCGGCCTGGCCGTCCTTGACGATCTGGGATATGAAGAGTCCACTCCCAAACTCCAGTCCTCCTCTGACACTCAGACCCAGGCCGTCCGGATGGGTCCGGTTCAGACGCACCTCCTTCAGCTTCCTGCTCCCGCGGTACCACATGGAGACGTGTTTAGGTGGAATATAGCGCATGGAAATTAAAATGTTCAGAGGTTAGGTTTGAACAAAAGCCCTTTTAGGAGTAAATAATGAATCAATAAACTGTCAATATAGGGTTAACCTAACCATATAATCAATATGCTGGCATATTGTGACATATCAAATTGTAGTACTGGATAAGGAACCTTTCAGCAACAAACTGTATCGTATTTCACACTACTACACCGGAAATTGTGTTGTTATAAATAATAATAATAAATTACACGGGAAATAAAGTGGTTATAAATGAGGACACCAATATAAAAAAATAAATAAAAATATAAAAATATATACTGTATATTTATAGTTGTATATTGTTTAACCTTGTTAGATATATAACATCATGTGCCATACAATATTTTACAAAATGTACAAAATTTCCGACATTAGAGGAGTGAAGCTACTGACCGGGACTTCTTGGGCGTGAGCAGGTCATACTCCACCTGGTGTTTGAGCGGGATGAGGGGCCGGATGGAGTCAAACAGGGGCAGTCGCTTTGGTTCATTGATCACCAGCTTCAGGTCCCCCACCAGGACGGGCAAATCCATCGACCTGAGAGGTTATCCCAAGGTAGACGCCTGTTATATGAGGCCTTTAATCCCCTGATAACAAAGAATGACGCTCTAGGGTGTATAGGTATAATGGCGGTGCGCTGAAGTCTAACTCAAACTACCATCTAGACTCTAGATAGGACACAATAAGGTCATCAATTCTGTAGCGATTCAGCAGCACTTAGTCATGATTTGATGCTTTAATTTCCCTGTCACATCCAGAGCTTGGGTGTGAGTCACATCAATTGTTGATGGATTAGCCATTTGAAAGCAGTGAGGGTTGGCTGCCTTGCACAGAAACATTGCGCCATCCGGCTAGGAGGACCCAGGAATCCAACTAGCGACCTCTGATTGACATCGTCCTTCTGCCATTGCCAGTAAATACTTTACAGAATACTTTGGTGGCACACATTGTCAGTGTTAGCTATTTATACAGTACTGCCAGCAACGAAAATCATAATGATTAAGACATGAGCAGTAATATCATTTCCAATATTATAAATATTTGATTCTGTTCGTGAATGTGCATAAAATATAGTACAATAGGCTGACTTCTTGTGCATGCCAGGTAAAATGGCAGGTACAGCTACAGCATAAAATCTGACCACCTCGCCTGTTGTTTAAATAATTAACAGGTGACATTTCAGTCCCCCTGGGGGAGAAGCAAAGAGGGGTTTTGTGAAGAACTGCTCAGGCTTGACAAAGGCCAGTGGAAACTGATCAGCGGCTTAAGCAACATAGTCACAGAGGAATGGCTTTCCACAATGATAACTGGAAAACTTCCGTCACCCCACGGTTCATAAGTGCCCCACCCTAAACACTACTTGATTGAGTTCAATGGCAGCTCCCTGTCATGTCAGCAGGACTCAATTTGGCCCATTCAAGTGACAGTCACCAAACTTCATACTGCATTTTTTTGGATTGGGACAGGGCAATTAATGGCTTTAAATAAAAAAAAGTTTCATCAGGTTTAACACAGATGACAAAGCGTGTTTGCTTCCGCAAGTGATTAAATTGAAATTGAAATTATTTAAATTAAAATTAAAGTAGTGATGCCAGTGACCCAGTACTAGACTCGTCTATGCTGGGGTTTGTACACACACACACACACACACACACGCACACGCACACGCACACGCACACACACACAAACACACACAAACACGTTACTTACTGGTGATACATCCGGAGGACATCGTAAAGGTAGTCCTTCTCTGCTTCATTCTCAATCAGCAGCTCGACCTGCACACACACAAACACAATAATCCCTTTATACACACATGATGTCATGTTGTACATTGTAAAAAGACAGAACTATAAGCTGACAGCAGAGAGAACAGGGTTAGGGTTAGATGCACAGACCTCTCCTGTGTCAACACGCACCACTTGGGAGTAAATGTGTGTGTTTGATTTTGTGTGTGTGTGCGTGTGTGCATGTATGTAAGCAGCACGGCATGCACACTCCTCTACCTCTAGTCAAACAAACCTGATTTCGGCTGAAATGCTGCAGAATGATTTTTAGGAAGCGTTTGGGCCAATCGATGATGTAGCACATTTGCCTTTTTCAGATCAGGAAAGGGTGAAAGGTAAAAGCTGTCCACAGCTGTATATCAAGGCATCCAGACCCTGCCTTGAATATGCCCCGTGTCCAAATATCCCGGCAGATTATTTAAAGTCTTGGCGCTGATGCTGTATCTGCCCTCTGTTTTGGAGTGAGTTGGTCCTACTACGGTGATGGGGCTCATTAGCACTAAACAGGGGTCAGGGATTGCACAGCAGACTCAGGGGAGGGGAACGAAGGCGTAACAGTGGCTGGCCTGTTAGCATGGTCACTGGTGTCACCTTACATCTCCCAGGTAGGCTACCCGTCATTGAACATTCATTTGTTTTCGTTTAGAGCTGATAAAAGGAACTTAAAGCGATACACCGCTGCTCCAACATAGTTGAGAGGAGCATGACTACAAAGGTGTGTAAAGGAAGGGCTATTGAGTAGTGAGATGACACAGGCTATGGAAGAGGAAGTATCACAAGAGCATTGCAACCCTGCTTCTTGATGGTAATAAAGGCAGGCAATTTTAGGAGGTTTTCCTATGCTTTATAGATGTCATAAATATTTGAGTCAGTCCGATGAGGCATAAGAGTCTGAAGGTCAGGCAACCAACGAGACGCAGACTTTGACACCATAAACTGACAAAGCAACCAGTCCCACAGATACCAGTCCTACGACAAAATGTTTCTTATGTCAACATTATTTTTTGTACAGTTTGGTTTTAATTTATAAAGCCCAGAAAGTAAGTCTAGGGTTGTTTGTTGAAAAAATAATGAGTAAGGAATGTCAATGTATTCTATCAAGCATATTTAACCTCATAGGCCTATTAAAAAACGGATTGCCCAGGAACACACAATGCCGGGTGCCGCTTGAGCTGCACAAACAGGGCAGCCAGCTTCTATAATGAATAGTGCAATCACTTCAGCTCAACTGACCCCGTCAATTGTCCCATATTTTCCTCTCACTGATGAATTCCCAATTATAAAATGCCTAATGTCATTCTGAAGCAGCCTGCTGCTGAGACATGGGAGCCTCCCTGTGCAGTACACAGATGGCGAAAGGCCTACTAGCAACAGATCATGTTACTTTCCAGTGTTGTGGTTTATATGTAGCAAAGCGTCCTTCACCTCGCATGGGGCTTACACTACGCTACCTTATTTTGTATGAAGTTGTATGCGGGCCTTGGTGCCACATTTTTACTCACACATTAATGTATTAGAATATTTTTTCACAGTCGTTGTACTGGGTGTCTTATTTATTGGCTTCCGTGGGTGAAGGATTGAATGCTGATTATAAGCTAAACCCGCCGATAATCATCATTTATATCTTGCTAAACATTAATTATACTGTAGCCTATAGTGTTTAACGTTCTCAATGACTCATTGGATGACGCGCATAGCGCAAAACAATTAAGCAACCCAACTCCACTTCAATAACTTAATAAAACCCGTGAATGTCCTTCTAACTGAACAACCATAGATGTCGATAAAATTACGAAATACTACACATTTCAATTTTAAAGTAGTTCAGTAAAAAGCTCATTCGTCAACACATTGAACAACGCTATTCAACCGCAAATGCTTTTCTGACAGGTTATAAAAAATATTATTATTTCTAACGTAAATTATCTGAGAGGTGGTGAACATTAGTCATGGTTTTTCTTACCTTGTGTCTAAATTCTCGGGCAACTTTACGCTCCATAATTGAGAAAAGGGAGTTGTCGTCTGATATGATATCGGTCACCGCTCGACGAATATAACCTCGTTCCCAGGCGTTCCCGTCTCACGACGGAGCGCTTGGGACGGGATGCTCCAGATTAACGTTATTAGCCAGAGAGAGGGCGGACCTTTCAGATACATTTTTTAATTTGCGATAGGCAGGAGAGGGAGACTTCCGATGGAGGGATATCCACTTTACCTAATAGGTTTTGGACATTGATTTGTCCGTGTTTCGTCAAAAGTCCATATTTATTCTCTATGTTGTCGTCGTTGTTGTGGGTATTTTTGTCATGTTCTTATTCTTCTCGCTCGGGGGACTGTTAAATGGTGTAACCTGCACACGCAGCTCAGGTGAGCCCGGAAATTACGTTGCGGTGGACCGGCATAACGCTTAAATTCATGATCCTCTCTTAGCTTTCAGGGAATATAGGCTACCTGTACTACTACCAGTAACAGACAGTGACAGGATGGTGCGATAATTATGAGGAGAAACTCTATATTATCTTCATCTCATACATTTCACCGATTAAAATAGATGTATCTGAAATCTCTATCTAGCTATCTGAAAGAGTTCAATACAATTTTTTAATTAGCAGATTTGGCATGCAAGCGTACCATCATTGTCACGGTAAAAGTGCATGTATGACAGTTTAATTCAGCAATAATCACAATAGGCCTACAACTATATAAATACAATAGGCCTACTTATTATTAAGTAAACGGTGACATTATATTCGCCCACCTTTAACCGATAGGGGGCGGTGGATTTCGATATTTATACAAGAAGAAGAAATCGTACGGTCGTACACTTCCGGGGTTGAATTATTGATAACAACAACATTTCAAAGTACTTTGAGAGGTTATTAATGAATATGTTTTGAATGCAAATGACTCGTTAACATTTACGAACTTCCTACACATTGCTGAACCCACGTTTTACAGACCAAACTTGAGAGTCTCAACCCGTGGTTTGACCGAACGTTTAACGTTACCCGTAGACAGGACGTAGACAGCAAACATGGAAATAAAATAACCCTCTTCTCTTTGTACTTTTGAACCAAACGACGTTAACTAACTTCAACTTGTATTTGATATGAAACCCCCCTAAATAAGTACATTTATTTTGTTTATACCGGATGCTTGGTTCGTTGTGTTGCACTTTTGAAAGACCCGCGTCAGCTGGCGCCCAATCCAAGCCAACGGTGAATTAAAGGTAAACAATGAAACGTGCTCCACCACCTGTTGATCACTTTGCCATGTGTGCTTCATTTGATTGCTTTATATATTAACATGTTGTATTAGTTATGTTTTTTAAACAAGTGGCGGACTATAGACTGGGCAAAGAAGCAGCTAATAGGTTTTGCATGGGTATTTTTCTTTCTTTCTACCGCTATTGATCAACGTCAAACGGTGTAAAGTTTCACAGATTGACAAATTTTCCTTTTTTCCAGAACCCCCCGAAATGCAGTCTCCTGCAAGAAATGCCGTTTTGCATAGGTAAGAAGACTACCCTGTTTAACCAGACTGTAGGCTACAGGTGCTGTCTAGGGATTCCTGATTCTCTTTAGTACGGTGATGCAGGTCTAAACAAAACGTTGACTTATTCCTTATTAGGAGCTGTTGAGACATTATTAGTGACCAGATTTCATAACACTATGTACACTATAGGCATCCTATTAAAAAGGGTTTTCTGCTTTATAGATTTGAAATGTAAAAAACAAATATAAAATGATTACGTTTACGATGACATAAACCAAGTTATGAAGCTGCAGACCTATTTTCCCCTCTCTTTGTCACTTATTCATAATTCACCTAAATTCAACATAAGGAACCACATTTTTAGAAACAAATCAATGACCATACGGTTAAGCTGGTGTTTCAGATCCACCAATCGTACCCCGGGCCAGGATGCCGACTCCCCGCTCCCCCCGCTCAACGAGCGCCTGGCCCAGCTGCGGCCCTCCAGGGAGCTGCTGGAGTTCTACAGGCAGAAGATCACCCAGTTTGACGGGGAGCAGGAGGCACTGCTGCAGATGCTGGAGAAGTACAGGGGCATGTCGGACGACCAGGTATGGCTCACAGGATCTCTCTCTCTACCGGGGCTCTAGTCAGACAGACACAGACAGACAGACAGACAGACAGACAGACAGAGAGACAGACAGACAGACACAGACAGACAGAGATAGGATGAGGACCAGGTACGACTAAAGGGGGTGAATTCTACCCTGTATAAATGCTAAGTTATATATATTGGACTTCTACGCCAGAATATGCTTCTGCGTCGGAGATTGAGAGAGTAGTCTGCCAAATGATTTCCAGTTAAAGCCCCACATGCCCCACAGCGGATCTTTGTCACAACACGATGCCAAAATAAATAAGTACGCTCTAACCGATTACCCAGGCTGTAGTTGAGATGTCTCGCAGGCTTTAGGGGCTCTCTCTAGGTTTGTATGAGAATCAAATAGACGAGATGAAAGGATTTTTACTCAAATGTGTACGACATCACTTTCCTGTGTGTGTGATCGATCTCAATCTCTCAATCTCTATGCTCCTAAACAAACACACACAGCATAAACTACAGTGGGAGGTGCGACAGCGCGAAGGAGAGATCGCAGAGCTGCAGAAGGCCCTGAGTGACATGCAGGTGTACCTGTTCCAGGAGCGAGAACAGTCTCTCAGACTCTATGCTGAGAACGACCGGCTGAAGATCAGGTGAGGAGGGTGTGGGGGGGGCGGGGATAGCCCATACATCTATTCTAGAAGATGGTTGCCTGAAGCATCCTCTTGAAAAAGAACATCCACCCATCTGATAACTGTTGGATCAACAGTTAACAGACGGGTGGATGTTCTTGTCTTGTGGTGTGAACAGAGAGCTGGAGGACAGGAAGAAGATCCAGCATCTGTTGGCTCTGGTGGGTCCGGATGTGGGAGAGATTACGTACTTCCACAGAGAACCGCCGCATAAGGTATTTTGTAGACAGGATATCATTGTTATTATTTAATCTGTGTGTTTCTCTTTTTCTATTTTGAAGAAGATTGTCATGAAAACAGAGTCCATCCTGTCTTAATGATGGAGGGTGTGGAATTGAGTGGGATCTAGTGGAATAAACTCATTAGTGTATAATGACATGAAAATTGTTTTTCGTTTACTTAGAATGAGCCCCTTTTTATTTACACATTTGACAAAAAAAAAAGTACTAAAAGTACAAATTAAAAATCTATCAGGGTACCTCATCACATGAAACCATGAAATCATTTTGGAAGACAGCCAGCGCTGACGGGAGCAGTTAGTGTTAGTTGTCTTGCTCAGGGACGCCTAGACCTTCAGCTAGGAGGAGCTGGAGAGCCAACTAGCGGTTGCCAGTCAACCTGCTCTACCTCCTGACCCATTCAAGCCCAAAACCTACTGGCGCAGTAGGTTTTCCAGTACAGTAAATGGAATGTTGGTCAATTCCAGTGCAGGCCCCCATAGCTTCTCCTTTTGAAAGGGAGGGCTGAATCTGGGTATTTAGTTGGTTGCAATATGCAACCTCACCTCTAGATGCCACTTAATCGTACACATTGCACCTTTTTAAGGATTAATTTCTATTTATTTTTTTATTACATGCATTGCCGTTAACAGCTTCTTAAGCTGTGCACAGCATCAAACAATGATTTAAACAATGCGGGAGTTTCAAAACGTTTTGTTAACCTGGTTGTGTCTTAATATATCAAAGAATATATTTTTAAAAAACACGCCCACACCTGTCAACTCTGTAGACATGTGTTGGTAAATGTAATGAAATGATGCCTACTATAACTATAAGGGGAATCAAGGTATGAATCTAACCTTCACATCATGGTTATTTGAAGGTGTATTCTATAAATGTATTTTTTTATCATTTGAAAAAATCCATATAGTGCCCTGTGGGGAATAGATCAATAGATGCCAAATGGGAAAATGGAACATATGGATTGTTATGTTCCATTGAAGATGATCACTCTGCATATTAAACTGAACCACCTTCATTTCAAGGTCACCATTCCTCAGAAGCAGCCAGACCCCCGGTCTGATGACAATCTGAACCTCAGGCCCACTAAAAAGAGACCTGGCTCAGCTAAAGGTTTGGGAGCTCTTAAATCCACATTTATTAGTGGGCAGCATTCATTTAGCTTCGGAAATGTTTGTTGACGCAATTCAACCAGAATTTTCAACACGTTGAAGAATACAGTCTTCTAATGATAAGGTTCTAAGGTTATACAAGATACAGCATTGCCTTTAAAAAAATTTTGTGTAAGTGAGTTTTGTTTGGTTTGAATCAGATAGATAGATTTACACTGATGGTTTATTTATTTTTCTGCGGCAGAGGGCAGCAGAAAAACCAAATCAACGGATGATGGAAATGGGGAAAACTTGGAGCAATACAGGACGGACAACCAGACCCTCTCACTGCAGGTACTCTCTCAATTCTGTGATATCAGGATGCATTTCCTGAGTCAAGTCCTATAGAGTGAGTGGGAATTGTACTCGTGATCAGAAATCAATGTGGATTAATGCTTCAGATGAGCATGCAATAGAAGAATTGCACACTGTGTTATCTCTGGATGAATTAAATGCTTGGATGTAGTGACATAATTCTTAAGGGAAAACATTTATTTTCACAATAAAATTTAACCTTTGCAAAGTAACAAAGAAATGAGCTTTCTTGGCCTCACTGTGAGCTGATGCAGGGCTGTTGTGCCTGGGCTGTCCAGGTGGAGGCGCTGCAGGCCCAGATGGAGGAGCAGGCCCGGTTGGCTAAAGAGCAGGTGGAGTCTCTGCTGGAAGACCGCAGGATCCAGGTGGACGAGGGCCAGGTGCAGCACCAACGAGACGACCAGCGCATTGCAGATCTGACCGACAAGTAGGAGGGGTTTGGTCTTCATTGGAGCAGCATGCATGAGAGCCTGGCTTCAGCCAAATCGTCCAGCACCACCCCGCTGCTCAACCAGATGTTTGATGTTGTCACCAAGTCCTACCTTGAGGGAAACGATGACGGAATGATAAAGACGTACAATGGCGAATGTTTTTGGAACATGTGAAAAAAAAAACGTTCATAGACACTGTATTTACGTTTAGCTCTCTGCTTTACCAAATAGGGTCCTTCATGATGCTTACATCCTGTCCGGGAAAAGCCAACTTTGACCATCATTTGATGGTTTGTCAGAATCAGACGCTTGCCTCTCACCCTCTCTCATCTCTGAACTTCCTCCGACTCCCTCCCCCCCCCCCCCCCCCCCCCCCCCCCCGTGGCGAAGGCTCCAGCGCACCCAGAACCTGCTGTACGAGAGCACGCGGGACTTCCTCCAGCTCAAGTTCCAGACGCGGGGGCACGAGAAGAGCTGGATGGCGGAGAAGGACCGGCTCCTGAGGGACCTGGACGCCTGCCAGGAGCGTCTGAGGAAGGCCCGGTCCGGGCTGGACGACCAGGCCGGGTCGCGTCGGGGCCGCCAGTCCGGTGGTCTCGGTTCATCCCTGCTCCGGTCCCAGACGACAGAGCCACAGGCCCGGAACCTCGCGAGAGAGGATCGCAAGGTGTGTGTGTTCAAACAGACCACTGGGATACCCAGTTAATCTAAAGCAAAGAGCGGCGAGTACAGATGCGAAACCGCCCGTCTCTGTTGGTTCCTTCAGGCCCTGCAGGAGGATCTGAAGCAAGCCCATCGCCTGGCTGAGATGTACAGGGAGCAGTGTATCACCATGGAGACGGAGCTGTCCCAGATCAGGGAAGAGGGGGATGTCGGCAGGGAGATTTTCAAAGTAAGGCTCTTTTAAGATTAGGTCTTTGGACTTTGGTTTGGTTATAAAGTCAAACACTGATGATGGCTCTTCTGACATTACGTTTCTTTGTTCTTGCAAACCGAATCCCAGGACCGGTCGGACAAGATGGCCAAACGCCTGCAGTTGATGACTCAGCGATACGAGGCACTGGAGAAGAGGAGATCCATGGAGGCAGAGGGCTTCAAGGCGGACCTCAAACTCCTCAGACGGAAACTGAAAGACGTTGAGAAACAGCTCCTTAAGGTATGCACATTGAGGCCCTCTCTATTCCAGTCTAATGTCCTATGAGATGTTCACGGTGGGTTATCGCTACTCTCAAGGATAGCTGTTTATAAAGGGGCAAAAACACACAAAGCTTGCTGGAAATTAAGTCGTACAACATACAGAGGTACCAGAGGATGTGTGTGGCGTGATGTGTGATGCGTGCTTTATCTGTCGACCAGGTGACGCTGAGCGTCGGGCCAAACCAGGACCTAGCCATTCTGCACGAGGTGAAGCAGACTAATTCCCGCACCAAGAAGGTTCAGGAAGAACTGCTGGCCCTAAAAGGCAAGATCTATGGGCTAGAAAACGAGCTCCGCTTCTGCTAAGATTTGACCAGGACGGTTGAGTTTTGGGGTGCGTGCGTGTGTGTGTGTGTGTGTGTGTGTGTGTGTGTGTGTGTGTGTGTGTGTGTGTGTGTGTGTGTGTGTGTG
>JAOPUD010000162.1:1371071-1383996 GCA_027122715.1 Trisopterus minutus | reverse complement strand
CACACACACACACACACACACACACACACACACACACACACACACACACACACACACACACACACACACACACCTTCGTCACATGTTCTTCAACCAAGTCCTCTTCATCGCCATCACCGCCACAGAATCTGTTTTGGGAATGGAAATACTTATTATTATTATTTCCTTCTTTCCCCTTCCAACGGCCGTCTGTTGTTATGAAGTGAGGCGTGAGGCGGCGTGCACATACTTGCTCTTGGTCTTGGAGTCGTCATCACTCTCATACTCGGCCACGATGAGCTCCTCTTCCTCGGGGTCTCCCAAAGCCTCCTCCTCCACCGCTCCTTTACTGAGCTGCAGCAGCTTCAACGCCTCCTCGTCCTCCTCACTGCTCTGTTCATGTGCGCGCGCATGTGCACGCACACACACACACACACACACACACACACACACACACACACACACACACACACTTTGTACTCACAAAGTACAAAGTTTGTGTTGCAAAAATCAACAAATGTGTGAAACTTATTTGCTAACGCCTTTGTGTTATATTTATTATATTTAATTTGATAATCGTCTATGCACCGACCACTTAATTTTATTGCCGCACTATTTTGGCCATGCTAATTTTCATAGGGTGCTCTGAATGTCTTCAGGCTCATATGCTGGTGACTTTGAATAAAAGGGCCTGCCAAATGTAAAGGAGTTCATGTAAATGTGTTTTTGTTACAGCAATGTAACAAATATAACATAGAATACACTTGCAGGCCCGCACAATTCTTGACCATTAGTTTCCTAGAATGTCAAGTCATTAGACAGTAGGGTCGTTTACCTTTCTTTTGAATGCATATTTCAGCTGAGCGTTGTGTCTTATCATTTCTAGCTGTTCCTCGCGCTTCTTCCGCTTAATCTCGTCCTCCTAAATGTCACAGAACAACAATTCCCCAAATGTTCCCATTAAGCCACAGATTATTTGATTATAGGTCATACAATGATATATTCAGTCAGTTACACCCCTCCTCACCTTTATCTTGGAAACAAGTTCACGCTCTGATTTCTTCTGCACAAAGTCAGTGATCCAGTCTGGGTCTGCTGAGGAGTTTTGAGAGGAGGCAGTGGTGGTGGGAGCAGAAAGGACTGCTTCTCCTTCCTGCAGGAGAGCAGCTGTCTCCCGTCTCTTCCTTTCCTCAAAGTCCTTAAGCCAGGTAAGGGCTCCACATATCAGGCTGAGAGATTTGCCCTAAGAGACAGAGAGAGAGAATACGTGGTGGCATTGTAATAGGGACGATGTTGGTTGCTCCTCTTGGTCTATCTAAAAGGTTATCTCATTTTCATCAGACACAGCGTACCGTTCCCGTGGGACTCTCAAAGATGCCAACTTTGCTATCCTCCAACGCGCCATACAAAGCTCGCATGAACTGCTCCTGAATGGGGTAGGGCTGGTAAGGAAATGGAAATTCGGGGATCTCGTTGGCCATGCTAGCACATGTACCTGTACAACGAGACGTGTGCTCCTGAATGAGACACATAGAAAAGGGTGAGGTTATTTAGTTATACAAATGGTATGTCATCTCAATTAAATAGCATCAAAATCTCATTAGCCTCCAAAACTAGCCAAATTACAACTATAGAGATGCACAGATGTTATTTATTACCAATATACGGCAAAAAAAAAAACATGAACTGCAAGCAGCTAATCTGAACATAAACAAAAATCGTACATACATGATCGAGTACTAAAAACTAGGTTTATCTATTCATCTAGAGAAGTCCAGAATCGTACCATACCTGCTGTCAAGTTCTCTATTAAACTATTTACGATAATGATTATTTGGAACGATACCTCTCCACTTATACATTCACTCGGATACAATATAGTACTTGACAACACGAGTCTTTCAATAAACGCGCCAACATACTCCAAGGGGACATAGAATCTGACCAATGGCAAGCGAGGTAATTTCTAGCGTGCGCGTTTAAGTCTAAGGAGTCGCCCAGTAAGCGGGGCATGTTCCATTGAGACCCATTTGGTCTAAAACAGCTGATTATATTATATAAAACGCCTGATTTGATGGTGATTAAAAGCAATAAATTCAAACCACCGCGGATGTTATTTTCATTTTACTATTTCATGCAGTGGGTAACAGTACGCGCACCGCCCGCCCGCTGCACCAGAGACTGCAATCGAGCGACCACCAAAGTAGAGACGTCTCCTGATCCCGCCCCTTGTCTGGAAAGTTCTCTGCCCTGCTGCAGTCAGTCGGTCAGTTTTGTTTGGTGTGCTGCTGAATGGTAACGTGGACTTGTGGTGTACCAGCACGGCTCCTGCTCAAATAGACGTGCGACGAGTGTGCATGAGGCCCAGCAAGAGCTCCAGGCAACACGATTGTTCAATAAGAGCGGGGTCGTCTTAGCTGATACACCAGTCCGCTGTAAGGTTAATACTGGTCATACGGGTTTCGGTAGTCGGCTACGTCGTTAGCTCGTATTGTCTCTCTTTGTGGCGCACGTTGGAAAAGGAGATAAGGGGGTTTGGTCTGCAGCGACACAATGACAGTGGAAGAACCGATGAGTGAAGGACAACACGCCATCCCCATGGAGGGAGACGATATCACCCCGAAGAAAGATGGGGGTGTGTTGAAGGTAAGTCGTTCCATCATGCATCCTTAGCATGTGAGGTTGTCTGGGTTAAAGGTGACACATGTGGTCAGTATCCTGTGCAGATTGTACTGGACTGGTGGCTATCTGACCTATATAATGCTAAAGCCGCCAGCGCTGTGCAATGTGCTAATCGTTGCCAGCTCCGGCTAATATGACAACACGTTGCTTCCGTTTCATGATCAAACGGCATGCTTATTTAAACTAATGCTTGGTTGGAGAATGGGCAAACGTCACCTCCTGGTCCACCAAGTGAGGGAGCAGTCAAATGGCTTTCGAGCCACCCCTCGTTTGCAGGGATGTTTCTAGAATGTTCCGTAGTATGAAGCACGGCTACTCAAGCTAGTAGCAATTGATGCAGGGCTGCTCATCCCACATGGTAGCGTGACGCTGGTGTCTCACAATGAGGACCTTATCGTTCCGACCGCACACATATCGCTGCAGGCTGCTGCAGTCAATATCTTGACTTCGGATCGTCGGGTTTGATTCTTAACTCATACCACCCTATATCACTGCTTCTTTCTTTCTTTGTTTTTGTCTAGTTGGTGAAGACCGAAGGCACGGGCACAGAGCTGCCTATGACTGGGGATAAGGTGTTCGTGCACTACGTTGGAACACTTTTGGATGGCACGCCGTTTGACTCAAGTCGAGACAGGGGGGAGAAGTTTTCCTTTGAATTAGGCAAAGGTTGGTTCCTCATAAAGTCGGTACATGGGCACACACACATTATTAAACTTGTTTTACATTGCCATTCTAACTTGGTTATGTTTTTCCCATGTGTTTAGGTCAAGTGATCAAAGCGTGGGACATTGGTGTAGCCTCAATGAAAATAGGAGAGCTATGTCAGTTTATCTGCAAACCAGAATATGCCTACGGGTCTGCAGGCAGTCCACCCAAGATTCCCCCAGATGCCACACTTGTATTCCAGGTAAGTCTAGCTGTTGCAGTTTTGTGTTGTCCCAGCCACTTTAGAATGTTTTTTTTCAGTTTCTTCAGCTTGTGGTTAAGGTCTTGGGTGTAGCCCTATCACCACTGACTGACTGCATTGACGACTGGTGCCACCCTCATGTGTCAATATTGGAAAGGTTGTAATTATACAAATAAATAGTATTATTTGTTTGAAGATTAGATGATTCATTTTCACAAAAGGCATTTGGTTCCATAGGTACACGTTGGTTTTACTTGTGTTGTCCTTGTCCTAGGGTTGTTGAGGAACAATGGAAGATGTCTTTATGCATGCATTTGCCTGGGTAAATACATAGTTGGATACATGTGTGTCCGTGTACATTTCTCTTAGGTGGAGCTTTTTGAGTTCCGAGGAGAGGACATCACTGAGAATGAGGATGGAGGGATAATCCGTCGGATCATTACCAAAGGGGAAGGCTACTCCAAACCAAATGAAGGAGCATCAGTTGAAGGTTAGCACCCCCATCATTTGCTGAGCCATAATGCCACCCTCTGTCTGTTCATTGTATTGGTGATGCATTGCAATAATCTCACATGAGGCAGACATCTGCTTTACCAACACAAAATAGAAAAATAAAATTTCATGACAATTTTGAAACACATAAAAATGTTGAGGAAAGGAAATATAGACCAACTCAAAATGTCTGGCATTACCACTCAGTCTATTGATATTTGTTGTGATTGACTACTACTGACTCGATCACCATATGATCCTGTGGTATTTTCAGGTCATCACTATCTAACCCGACCTTGTTGTGTTTGTAGTTTCCGTGGAGGGTACCTTCGAAGGACGAGTGTTCGACCAGCGAGAGATGAAGTTTGAGATTGGCGACGGAGAGGGCCTGGGTTTACCTACTGGAGTGGAGAAGGCTATCCTGGCTATGGAGCAGGGGGAGGAGTCCATCTTTACAATTAAGCCCAAGTAGGACTCTTCACGTTAACATTGCCTTTTTGTTTTGTGCGTCTCTCCTTTTATGCCAGGCTCAAAAAAGCTGTTTGATATAAACAGGATATCGATCGATTTATGTTAATGTCAAAGTACAGTCAAACGTGTCAAACTGTCTTGTTCCATTTATCACTGTCAACATTTAAAAAGCGTGCGTGGTATGTTAGCGTGTTACCAAGATTCAGAGAACTTTACATGTTTAATTCCAAATTCCTCACTGTGTGTCATGAAGGTGAGTTTGGTTGCTTATCATTTGATTTCAGTAGGCAGCTTCCATTGACTTGCAGAGCTACAGTAGCCTAGCTCCTGTTCATATGAGTGGAATAATTGCTTTCCAAAGATTTGCGATGTGTTCTGAATAGTCACTTATGTAAAACAATTGCAAGTCACAACAAAATATTGTAGTTTGTCTAAGAACCCACAGATAATTTGGGACCTCATTTGTCACTGATTATTGGCTACCTGTGAGGCAGCACTGACGCAATTATATGATCAGCTGCTTCTGGCTGTGTAGTCGATGCAGAGGGTAACCAGTCGGTAGGACACATCGCAGGTAGTCCAATAATCAAAGAAACAATTTTGATACTGTCACTCGTTTTTTAATGGCTAACTATTTGGAACGCATAGGAGCTTTTTGGACAGTCATTAAAAGTGTATTCCCCTCACATGAACACTACACAATGAGGACTTTAGAATTAAACAAGGCGTCTGAATGTGGGTTAAATAGGCAAATAGCAATTTACATACACAGCTAGCTGTGTATGTAGCTTAATAAATTAAATGTTGAAATACCATTTCATCAACCTCTTACTCATCACTAATACCAAGTTATTTTGCACAATCCTTTTTTGTTTTAGGTATGGCTTTGGACTCACAGGAAACGCAGGTTATGCAATTCCAGGTGGAGCTACACTGCAGTACAAGATTAAAATGACAACCTTCGAAAAGGTACAGTTGCAAAAAGGCAATTGTTTGATTCATATCTGTTTTTTGAAATCATAAAAAAATAAAGGATAAAGTTCTGGTTTGCCCCAACGATGATACAAGTCACAGTGAATGCTGTCAGGAACTGTATGCCAGCAATGCTGACCGAACTGTTTCTGGTTGTTCAGGCAAAGGAGTCCTGGGAAATGAACACTCTCGAGAAACTAGAGCAGAGCAGCATTGTCAAAGAGAAAGGAACCCAGTATTTTAAGGTATGACCGCTGTTAAAATTTATATTGCAATCAACTATTCCTGAAAGACAATAAAAATAAACATGCAAATTATAATTGGTTAATCTAAGTTACCCTGATCTTGTGTTTTAGGAGGGGAAGTACAAGCAGGCGACTGTGCAGTACAAGAGGATTGTGACATGGCTGGAGAGTGAATCTGCTCTGGGAGAGGAGGATGAGCAGAAAGCGAAAGCCCTGCGACTGGCCGCACATCTCAACCTCGCCATGTGTTATCTCAAGATCCAGGAGGCCGCCCAGGCTCTGGAGAACTGTGACAAGGTATTCTTTACGGCTTAACATGGGTCACCATACGATGCGTTTGGAGACGCACTGCCAAGCGCCCACATTCACCACGGCACCGTGGATATAAGGCAGCGCACCGCAGCTCGTCCTCCGCTATTCTTTCAGCAATTGGAGGGGACAGCAGGTGGGGGAACTAGACGGATATCGTTCCATTTCATGTAGGCTCTAGGCTAAGGTGAAGCTGCGAGTGGAGTACGACCACTGTACTGGACCCGAGTTACAAAGGCCAAAGTCACAGGGCACCTCAGACTCAATAATCAGAAGTAG
Source organism: Trisopterus minutus (assembly GCA_027122715.1). NCBI lineage: Eukaryota > Metazoa > Chordata > Actinopteri > Gadiformes > Gadidae > Trisopterus > Trisopterus minutus. The sequence continues at coordinate 1,377,660 of JAOPUD010000162.1, read as the reverse complement.
TAGTCTTGATAGATGACTGGTTCGAGCAACTGCTGAAAGAAAAGGATGGACGAGCACTGCTGGGTGCGATATATACACGGTGCTGTCGGGAATGTGGGCGGTGCCCATGTTGATCGGTGCATTGCTGAAATTTTCAGCCCCGTTAGGCGAAGCCTCGAAATAGAACTGAAATGTAGATGCTATAACATATGCTGAGTATAGCGATAACATAAACTGTGTTGTATTAACATTTTTTCCAAAGTGAGTATAGCTTTTGACTTGAACACGGACCATGTAGTCTAGGGACAAAGCAACAGATATTATGGTACCAATTACAATACAAGGTCAATACTTGCGCAAAGATGACGGGGATATTTGTGAAGCTTTCCATATTTAACAAATATTTTGAACCAATTTGAATACTTCCTTGTGTCCGTGTGTCAGCAATCTTTTGAAGGCTATTTTATCATTCTCATAGGTTTTCACTTCTATATCTATTAAAATTGCATATCGGCATGAGACGCTGCTTATTTTCAAAAGGTTGTTATTTAATTTCCATTGTACCTCTTTTGTTTTTCAGGCTCTGCTACTAGATGAATCCAACGAGAAGGCCCTGTTCAGGCGGGGGGAGGCCCTGGTGGCCATGAAGGAGTTTGACCAGGCCAGAGAAGACTTCCAGCAGGTTATTCAACTGTATCCTGCCAACAAAGCCGCAAAGGCCCAGGTGAGGCTGGAGCTGATGGAAACCGCCAAACTTTTTCAAAAGTCAAACGCTGAGGCAAGACTGATGATGTTGTCAAATGAATTATAAATGAGGAACTGTGAAATGTTTTCTAACCGCTCTGTGTGTCCCACCCAGCTGGGTCTCTGTCAGAAACACATCAAAGACCAGCGCGAGAAGGACAAGCGTCTCTATGCAAACATGTTCACCAAGTTTGCTGAGAGAGATGCTAAGGTGAGCAAATTGTAGCTCCCTACCCTCCCCAACCTTTAGGTGGCAGTATATAGTGCATTTTAATTAGGTATGGCACTGCTTCAATTAATGGGTTGAATGTTTGGTTTTAACATGTTTGATGTTTCTTTTCTTGTTTTGACGCAGAAGGAGGCAGAGAATGTCACGGTTGAAAGCAAGGAAACGGTTGGTGAGATGGAGGTTGAAAACGGATCTCAGGAGTAGAACGTTCCAGTCCGACTCTGGGCCTCTGTGATCCCAGCAGCCGTTGGGGCGTGTGTGTATGTGGATTTTTTTAATGCATGATCGTGTGTCAATGAGGTGTGACTGTGGAGGACTGAATCAATAAGGCTCCCTGCTTAATTTCCCACTGGCTTTTTTTTTATTATTATTTTTCAATCATTGTTTTTGTCTGAATGCCATGGCAGCTAGTCGTTTAGGCTGTGTTTCATGTAGCTGTTGGCACCCTCGGGACTTGGGACTCTGCCATGGCAGCTAGTCGGTTAGGCTGTGTTTCATGTAGCTGTTGGCACCCTAGGGACTTGGGACTCACTTGGTCGCATCATTAAAACATGCAATTTTTACGGTTTGGTTAGGGGGAAACAAGCATTCGGATGATCAAAATAGTCCCTCTGAATCCTACTCGTCAAGGTCTTAACTGGGAGAGAGGGATTCCCTTCCTCTGTCACTTTCTAGTGTGGATCCCATGAGGATACTCTTTTCCACGGGCCTTCAGATCAAAGTCTTGAACACGTGTGTGTGCGTGTGTGTGGTCTTGCGTGTATTCGAGTATGTGTGTATATAGCAGCACTGCGTATCTAAGGAGTAACTGCATTGAATAACCTGGGTGAACTGTCCCAAGTTACAGCTACCTTAAATGCTACAACTCCAGTATAGCTGATGGGCTACATGACTGTTTTTTTTTTTCATTTGGAAACTGTAATCGGATGTCATGTTGTGCTTGTGACTTCTGTCTTGTACCTAAATGGTAATTGCATTGATTTACTTAACTGGAATATGTGCGTTGAAGATGTGTGAAATAAAGTCACTTCTCCTGGACATATAACACAACTTGGTTTCTTCGTGTCTATTATATAGCTAATGCAACCGTTTTCTTATTATGCATGAGAACTGGTTATGTTTGGGTGTTGGGTATAAGATCAGCATATGAACATTTTACGTTTTTTTTAAGTTTTGTAATTTGACGAAGTGTAGTTTGGAACAGGTCAAGTTTTTTTTTTTAACATGCATCTCTAATGGTATGAATGTCAATTATTGGATATGTTGCTGGCCCCTTGGCACCAACATCCGAGGGCCCACCATAAACAGCTAGGGTTGTATATATTGACTGATGGCGTACGAAAAAATCATTCGCTATTTCCAATAGGAAAATGTACTTCATCAGCGACACATATTGAACACACATTTAGCCAAAAAACTAATCAATACTATTGCTCTACGTCAAGGGGCGACAACAATAGATTCACTACACAAAGCAATGTAGCAGCAGTCAAAATCTCAAGGCAATATATACCAAACTGCTTAGGATATGATTGAGTAGCAATCAGCAATGTTTCTTAACTTCTAGGTTTTGCGCTAAATGCTGTTCTGCACAACCGGTGAAACTAAGTTATTTGGACAAATAGCATTGGTTAGGAGAGATGGTAACAATGGATTAATCACCCAGACCAGTATGATCCTATCCTATGGTCCTAACCTTGAATTAAATCAATCCTCCTTGGAAAACAACTTTCAAAGGGCTCTGATTCAACAGCTATAGGACCGATTGTCCATTGGCTTCCCAACAGGATCTTTATTGGGCAATATGGTGTATTTACTAACCTCAACCTCATGTCCTGAAGGAAGTCACTATTTTTAATGTGAAGGTTAAAGGGTAGGCTGCTTTGTTGTCTTGTAATAAATAAGTTATAACATTGATAATATATAAATAGGCTAGGGGCCGTCTCGTGTCCTGTGTCTGAGGTTAATACGGGCCTGGTCAATGGTGCATGACGCCCATTCGGTCTGACACTGAACTGTCTAGGTTTAATGGCCAGAGGGGAAATAGCCATGATAGGATTAGTTCCCGCTGTATGGGTCTGCCAAGGCACAGAGTTTGTGTTTATTGTAGTGCAGTTGCTATCTGCAGCTAGCATCATGGATAGGTACATTTCATAGCACAACCCTGGATTATACTTCCTCTTCACTATTCGCTGTATCACAAGGCCATTGTTGTATTTTGTGTCAGTGTGTGCATGTGATCCCCCATGTTGTATTGGTTCTGGTATGGCTTTCCAGTGGCAACCGATATTCATTTCTGTGTGAGCGTCTCTCTTTACAACTCTCAAATCAAATTGTGTTTGATAGAGGTCGATGGGTTGGTGTAAGCTAAAAGTCAATTAATTACATACGCCTGGAGGGTGTCTGATGTGGAATGCCCAGATACAATCACTTCTGGGTTCATCTTTAGTTGTTTTAAAATAATTAAAACTGCAGTATGTACCTTTAGCTGAGCCAGAAGCTCAGCTCATTGGAAATTCAGAAGCGCTGCTCTTGTTTGTGTTGTACAATTGTATACCATTAGGCTTATCAACTGACATTCTGACAAGTTTAACCTTTATCCCATCAACAAGTAGGCCCCAATTGGTATGAAGGCAAACCTGTATAACGTATAAGCTGTATAATGCTTTATTAAATATCATACATCCACATAGAGAATCAGATGACCCAACCCCCAGGATCAGGTTTCATAACACCAAAACAACTTTGTTCCCGGTCGGAAATTACTTCCATTAAATCTGGTGTCAGACCGTCACGGAAGTGCTGAAGTCCTGCCTCCAGGTGGCTTGGCCACACCCCCAGAAAAACTTTATTTTGTCATAATGTTATAGTCACTCCGGTCTAGCCGTCGGCTTACTCTGTAGCTCATGCCTCATGTTACTGTGTTGTTATGTCTTGTTTAGTCAGCTGTAGGCCTTCGAGCCTTATAGCCTCTTAAGTTATTTAACTTGAGAGGCTGCTCACTGCAGAGGCTGCTCAATGCAGAGCCTGTGGTTGGAGCCTGACTAGTCCTGCTCCACCTCTAGGTCTAGCTCCACCCCCGGCTCAGTTCCAGCCCCACCCTCGGCTCAGTTCAAGCCCCCACCCCACCACATTCACACAACTTGGTAGCGCAAGTTCGAGAAGCATCTAATTGCATTTCACGCCTCTGGCATGACTGAAAGAAGTAGGAACAACAAAAAAACGACAACGGATGAACCTCACCCGACCCCCTAAACCTAACTATAACCCTAACCGTAAGGGATGAAAACCCTGACCCTGTGTTCCACGTAGCCCAAACACCGGCTGACAAAGCTGTAGGAGAGACACCTTCACGCCTGAATGGAGAGGATCTATTACCAATCCATTTAAAAAACGTCTTTGCTGTGTGCATGATGCAAGGACGCTTCTGTAAGAAATGTGTACGCTTGCAAAAAAATAATTATGACTATTGAGGAAAATAAAATATGCCAAATAGTTATTTGGGTCATGTGGTAAAATTAAACCTCACTGCTCTGAATTCTTTAAGACAGTTGGATCTCATTACATGTGACAAGAGCATACTCCCATGCGACAAAGGTTCATAGTCCACTCTAAGGATATTGTTTAGGTTCTGCAGGGCATACAGATTCCGGCATTTGGGCTCTAGGCCTCGATGGTGTACCATGCATGTAGGGGCACTGGAAGCTGCTTCCTTCGTCTTACAATCTAATAACAAAGATAAGTGCTTAACAAATGCTGCTTTCCTAATACAGAAAATAATTCTTGAGCCAACATCACTGGAAAGGGAATATAATTGATCCAGGAAGCAACATGTATTTTAAATACATAAAATTACAAAAGTGTGTTGAAATAAATTATATAAAACAGCATATTCCACGGAAAGGACAATGTACGGCAAACAGACAAGGCCGTACCAATTAAAACAGGTTCAGCTGAGCAACAGCATACTTGGCTTTTTGGTATATAGGCCTTAAAGCAACAGGCGTTAAAACCCAGCGTTTTTGGGAGGCTGAAAGTGATTCGGCAAAATGAACAGTGCGAAAATAATAAGATATATTTTTTACATTGAGGCATACACATACATTCTAGTAATACTCCCAAAGGAACCACAAAATATGCCCCTTTAAAACATATTAAACATATTTTCAAAAAGAAAATATAGCTTATAGATTAAAAAATATATAGTTCGATAAATACCAGTTTTGCGATAGGCCTACATGGCGTAATCAATCAAAAAAAAAAATCTAGAGATGAGTCAAAATAACCTGTTTAGTTGAAGGTAGTTCTACCTGAGGAGAAATGGGCGCAGCCTGCATCGCTAAACTCCTCCCTCCTCGGATCAGTGTGCCTGTCGCTCTGAGCGGGTGTGTGATTTCAAGCCCATTCTGCTCACTTGTTTGTGCCGTGTGGGTCTCCTGAACCGCGACGAGATCACAGAGCTGGTGGAATCGGTCGGAACCACTGCGTGTTGGAGACGAAACAGTATTAACTTAGCTTTATGGAGATGGTGTTCAGTAAGCATAATTGGTTTTCGTAACATTAGAAGTGTACGGGGCAACGAGAAAGATGGACTTAGCCTCCAAGAGTCACACTCCACAGAGTTCTCCGGCGCTCACCAGTAGTTTGACCTCACCGTAGTTGCAGCGGGCGAGATCCTGGTGGTGGGGTCGTTTCTGGCTGAACAAGTGGCAATAGGATTGATAAACGACACTTCTCGGGAGAGGAACAAAACAATGATTATGTCGGTTCTACCCTTGAAGAAATTGAGACGCAACGGCAGATATCTATTTGGAGTGATCCTGGTCGTGGGGATTGTCGCAGTCTTCCACGAGTTCGTCGCTGCAAATACGTGGAGCAGCCACCACCGTAAGTTGGGGTTGCCACTCTTGGAGGGGGGGTTTAGCAACAGGTTGCCTGAACAAGTGTCCGCCTTTTTGTAGTTGTACCGCCTCATATACACTAACGCAAATGAACTAGCAAATACTTGTTAATTTTGGAAATGTAACCCAGACAGCAGTATGACATTTGGTAGAAACCTACGGTAGGGAGCAGGTGATGGTTAACAAGTAGCCAGATGATGGGTTACCCACAAACCAGCAGGAAGTTCCTGTTTTCTGCGGTCCTTGCATCATTCAAAGATTAAAAGCCGTTTTAGTATATCTCAGAGTTCTTAAAATGTAAGGTAATATCTGTACATCGTACAACATTGTACATCGTTGGAATCCCTATTGAATGGGTCCTCATCTTCTAAATCTAACCTACAGGCTGCAATCTAAAATGTTAAACTTTAAACTACTAACTCAATGTCCTAAAATGATATATAATGTCATTGACTTAACTGTGAGGTTGTCACTAAGAAATTGTAGTCCCAAATAGGTCAATATGGAGACTGGAACAGGAACCCCTTGCTCTCCAGTCTAGCCCTTCTTAGAACTACCTACTACAGCTAGGATTGCAGTGTGCGACCACAATTGCTGTCCTAGGAGAGTTTGCGTTGGGAACCCCACCCTTATAATGATAGACCTCCAGACCAACAGTGTGTACACACACACACACGCACACACACACACACACACACACACACACACACACACACACACACACACACACACACAC
>JAOPUD010000162.1:1331186-1341666 GCA_027122715.1 Trisopterus minutus | reverse complement strand
CCTCCCCCCCGCTCCCCATCTACTGCTTCCCTCCATCGCAGCAATGGCAGCTCAGTGAAGTAGAGAGGGGCGGGCAGACTTTGCGGTGCACTCGGAGAGTAGAACCAAGTAAATGGGTAGTGCTCCCATACCTAGTGTGTTCATATATAGAGGCCTATCTCACACTTTGTTGTGGCAGTGGGGCAAAAATGGATCAATCCGACTTTGTCAGTGTTCATCCGAAATAGATGTCAATCTGCACTGCAGTGCCCGTGCAAGTTAAACCCTGCTGTACACCGATCTTAACACTGATGTGAGTGGGGGGTAGTTTGAATGGTTGGATGTACAGTTTGAGACTGATAATACTTTGATTCAGTGAGCTGCCACCCTCCCCGGTAACTGTGAGTGTGTGTGCTGGGCTGAGTTGAGCATGCACTGTGTTGCAAGCCCCTCAGCAGAACCCCTCCCCCCCCCCAACCACCCCCTCCCCTTTCCCAGCTATATGATAACGCTTTCCTGGATGAGCGGGGAGGTCAAACCTGCCTAGACCAGAGACACTGTGGTCCAGCGGAGGTTTAATCCCCCACCAGAGAGTGCATTCCTGGCTCATGGGCCGTATTCATGCTGAAAGGGAGCGAAACATTGATGATGGATGGATGGATTGGTGATGGATGGGTGATGGATGGTGGATGAGTGGTGGAGAGAATGGATTAGTTTAGGGTAATGAGACAATGAATTACGGCCCTTACAAAAAAAAAAGTTACAGCACAATCCTAACTCTCAAACTCCTAAACCAAGTTCCCTGGACTCTTGTCTTTTAATGAATATGGCCCTACTCTTCCCATGAGAGTGCACGTGACCATGAGTATGCACGCGTGCCTGTGCCTGTGTGATATGCTGTTTGTTGTTGTTGTTTTTTGCAAACAAATCCCCTTGTGTGTTTTTTAAAGCTTGGCCATCCTCCATCGTCGCACCATCTATTTTCAGCCCTCCTTCCACTCGTTCCACCTTTGGTTTCCCTGTCCTTGGGGGGGGGGGGGCTCTTGTTGGCATGTGGCCTTCCCAGGTGGTCATGGGTTGTAGGTCAATACTCTAATGCAGCTCACGTCGTCGTCTTCTTCTTACTGCCACCGTTCAAAAGGAACATTGTGGTTCTCAATGGTACCCAAGGGGGGACAACTCTCACCCAGGCCCAGGGGTTAAAATAACTATACACGGATCCAGTGCTTGGAACAAAAGCATCATGGGACTATTAAGAAACACCCATGTCCCACTGCCTTCCTTTATTGTTCATAAATATGATGAGGATGTAAAAGGGCATCTTAATATATACATTTTTTAGATTTAAGACTTTGACCTTGAGACTATTTAAGGGGCTGTAGGTAAGATTTATAGAGATTTTTAGACTTTGAGTTATACTTTGAGTGTAATTTGTTAAATACCTCCCGTGGTTGGCAATTATGATTTTAAACTGGTCCAGGCTCATTCCTGACCAACCTCTTCCCTGATTGGTTGTCACATTGGCCCAGCGGGTGTTATCCAAGCTCCACCACAGGGGCCTGATTGCAACACTACTCAATGATAGAGAAACGTATGGAAGGGTGTATTTATTTTTTATTTTTTGGGGGGGGTGCTTTTTTAGCTTATTTTATCAAAGTCTTGCTATCTTCTTCCCCATTTCTCCCTCATTACTACCCTCAAATCTTACTTATAGCCCATTTAACTGAATTCTAAGACAAATCCTGTAACTTCTGTTGATGTCCTTTTACCTTTCCAAGTGCTGGCGTGGTATAGCTTAACAGGCCAGCTCACCCAATCAAAATGTAGGCGTTTTTACACGGCCAACAAGACTGCATCTCAAGCCAAAATAAAGCGTTGAAAAGAGACGATATGTACATTCAAGGTGTCGTTGCTAACACTGCTGACCAAAAACTAACCCAACCCCTGCCTTCATCGTCATCACCATCGTCATCGTCATCACTCTCCTCACTGTCGTTCTAATCATGTTTTACATCACAATATTTGACTAATAGTTTAGTAGTGTTCGGCTTGCTCTGATGTGAATCATCAGCAAACCACAATGGTTTCTTTATCTCCTGGTAAGTGAAGGCAGCCTGATGAAGTATAAAATTACCTTTGTTCTCTTTTTTTTTTTTGCCAACTGATTGCAAAACTGTAATAAAGTATATTAAAAGAATCTGACTTGACTATGCTTTGATCATGGCTGCCAACACTGTTTTGGGTTTAGAGTTGTGTGTGTTTAGGTTAGCTTCACTAGCTAGCTGTTCGGGTTAGGGTTAGGAAATGATGGACCTGGTTGCAATGCGGTGTGTATGACTGGCTCCCACGTGTGTTGCAGATGAACCAGAGACTCGGGATGCGTGGTGGGAGGAGATTCGCCAGGAGATCAAGTCCCATGCCAAAGCGCTGGGCTGTCATGCTGTCGTGGGCTACAGCGAAAGCACCAGCATCTGGTGTGTAGTCGTAACACACAGTGTACACATGAATGGAAATCCTTTATGATTTAGCAGCGGCTTGAGACGGGCGTTACTGCACATTCCTGGCCATAGTACGATACCCTACTTGACGCACAATGTACTGTATATGAAACATCTTATAACAGATTTTTTAATCAATGTTTTGTTTATTCTCTCTCTCTCTTTCATCACGTTCTCCCCAGCGAGGAAGTGTGTATTCTCTCCGCAGCAGGGACAGCCGCCATTTTGAATCCTCGCTATATGCGCGAGGGATGTCTGGACATCGGAAGCGGCGACCACAGGTGGATTTGAATTGACTGCTTCATTTTATTAATAATATATATATATAATATTCAGATCTCTCAGAGAGCGGGTTCGGGAACAGTGGGCTAACGCTACTTGCTTTGTCTCTCGGTTGTGCCAGGTTTGACGAGCCGTCGCCCCCTAGCTGTGGCTTCTGTCACATTCCCTACGATGAGCTCAACATGCCCTTTCCAGCCCAGCTGACCTACTGTTACCAGTGCAGACGACAGAAGGTCTCGTTGCCGTGTTACATCAGCCGTGTAAACGCCGCTCGCCGCTGTGTGACTTTACCGTCTGCCTGGGATACTCCGTGTTTGAAATCCGGCCTTTGTGTTCCAGGTTCCAGATGTTCTCTTTACGACTATCGACCTGCCAACAGAAGCTGCGGTTACCGGTAAAGGCTGCCTAATACAAGCTCGGTAAGATTCCTAGCAGTAGAATGTTCCTTCTGTCAGTAGGTAGGTAGATAGGTAGAATAGTACAATAGTTGAGTTATTGTCAACCCCATTCCAAAGTGACACATCCACCCTCATATTACAAAAACGTCCAAAACAATAACTGCATGCATGATTCTATCATTTTTTTTTACATTTGGATGCCAGCAAACTCTACCAGAAAAAAGTCAAAAGAATAAAATGGTCAAAAATGTGTCCCGCCGTGGCCCAGGTTGTGTCGTCTGAAGAAGAAGGCCCAGGGGGAGGTGAACGCCACATCCATCTCCAACCTGCTGCCCTTCATGGAGTACGAGCTCCACACACAGCTCATGAACAAGCTGAAGCTGCGCAGTATGAACGCGCTCTTCGGCCTCCGGATACAGATCAGCATCGGGGAGAATATGTTGCTGGGATTAGCGGTAAGTCCTGGTTCTGGTGTGTCTAAGATCTGGTGTGAGTCTGGTCTGGTGTGTCTCCGGTCTGGTGTTACTGGTCTGGTGTGACTCTGGTCTGGTGTGTCTCCGGTCTGGTGTGACTCCGGTCTGGTGTGTCTCCGGTCTGGTGTGACTCCGGTCTGGTGTGACTCCGGTCTGGTGTGACTCCGGTCTGGTGTGACTCCGGTCTGGTGTCACTCTGGTCTGGTGTCACTCTGGTCTGGTGTGACTCTGGTCTGGTGTGACTCCGGTCTGGTGTGACTCCGGTCTGGTGTGACTCCGGTCTGGTGTGACTCCGGTCTGGTGTGTCTCTGGTCTGGTGTGACTCTGGTCTGGTGTGACTCTGGTCTGGTGTGACTCCGGTCTGGTGTGACTCCGGTCTGGTGTCACTCTGGTCTGGTGTCACTCTTGTCTGCCCTTTGTTTCGAGGGTTCAACCCTTGATCGATCCTAATCTGCTTCTAGTTTGTGTCTACAGCGGTGTTATCGTTATAATTTTTTGTCCGGCTGCTAATGTGTGTATGTGGGGGTCTCAGTCGGCCACAGGGGTGTACCTGAGCGCTCTGCCGACGCCAGGGGGGATCCAGATCGCGGGGAAGGCCTCGGGGGACCTCAGTAACGAGCAGCACGTCCTGAGCATTCAGAAACGGATCAACGACGCCATGGCCAAGAATAAAGAGATGTACCACATTAACCCGCCGGTGAGTCACACACACACATGCCAGGACACGATGGCTGCACAATATGTTATTGCGTTCAAGCCTCCCATCCTTTTTTCTGTTTTTATTGACCTGCAGGTCTATGAAGATATCTGACAGTTTGGCACTATTTCCATTACTTTTTTTTATTTTTTTACATAAAGCCCATTGACATATCTGGTATTGCATGGAAAAGGGGTCTGAACTTTTTTCTGAATGCAGGCAAATATGCTCAACATCAGCACTCGTGCAAACAAATGTTTTCATCGGCTGCTTTGGCTGCGAAGCAAACAATCCCAAATTGACCCTGTGCACCCCGATAAGGAAAACGATACAGATAAAGCCTTTGTATCTAAACGATTGAATAGCACAAGCAAACAATGGGGTCACCCACAGTTTGCTCGGTGGAAAGTCCTTTGGTGGTTTATGCAGCAGATTTATGTTAATGAAGGTAAATGTAAGTGTATTATTGTGTACAACGTCTGCTTGCTCTAAATAGGTGTCTTTGTAGGATATGATCAGCTCAGGTGTTGAAAGTGTACATGTTTTTTTTGACTCTGCAACATGGTGAAAACCTATCCCTCTTGTCTCTCCCTGATCATTAAAGAAATTATTTGCCTTGGACCCAGAGGTGTTCCACGGCATAAACATGGTACTGAGCATGCCCAGTTTCAGCTGTGAGACACATCTACGCATGGCCGATACTTCACCTCTTTTAACCCCAGTTTTCACCACCTACACTTTTTATTTTTTTATTTATAACCACTGTGGAGCAAGGAGTGCAAACCCCGCCCCAGAATCATCTCTCTAAGAGCAGCCATCCTGGATTTAACTGAAATAGCTGGGACTCACTCATAAACCTGACAATACTTCTCCCGCTTCACACTTTCACCCATATGTGCCTTTGTGGTCTGTCTTTGGTTCCACCCCATACCCTTCCAGATCCATATACACAACGTTAACAGTCGCTGGTTTGTGGCTGATGGTGGGGCTGAATGTGGTTGATTGTGTTGTTGACTGTGAGTGGTGAAATATTAACATATCCATCTTGCTACTTTTCAGTCTCAACAAAGGTGTGATGCACATGTGGGTGTTTTGTTTAGTTTCTTCCCTTAAGGGTGTTGTTTCAGTAATGTCCAACACTCTGCTTGGCTTTGGCTCTTCTTCTTGACCCAAACCCAGGAGCTGAGCGAGGAGGCCGCAGGCTCGCCCATCCCCGAACCCAAGCAACGCTCCCGGCTCTTCCGCTCTCAATCGGAGAGCTCGGACGAACTCTCTGAACTGGACCTCTCCCACGGCAAGAAGGACGCCTTTGTGCTGGAGGTGTGTGCTTCGGTGGTGGTGGTGGTGGTGGTGGTGGTGCTGTGGGCCAGGACATTGTTGCCTCAATGCTGCTCAACGGCTGCGCTCCAGTAGTCCTTCTCTCTAGTGATTCGACTCCACATCGAAACGCACAGATGTTTTCCTTGACCGCTGTCCCTCCCGCCTTTCCTATTGTTGTCCGTGTAAGCTGCAAGACGAGAGGCGCTCAATCGACAACCTCATCGTCTCATCGTCAAGTGTTTAAGCAATTATTAGACAACGTCATTAGACATACAACCCAGCCTGAACTTTTTTCAGGACAAGCCCTCATGTTAATTTATTACGCCTGATCACCATTTTGTCCCAGATAACAAAAGGGATTGGCTCAACCGTCCCAAGGACCATTGCTCTGATGCTTTGGGAAAGGAATGTGGGACTGAGGCAATTAATATTTATCAGCCAGACCGGCGTACTACAAGCACAGCTGTCAAACAAATAATCAACAACACGTGTTGAACTGTGAACTTGTGTTCCTGCAGATTGACGACACGGACGCCGTAGAGGACATCCACTCCCTCCTGACCGATGCCCCTCCCCCAGCAGGTATGTAGCACCGCCTTCTGGGTAATGTTCCCCGCCGTAATGGCCGTAAAAGTCATTCCTCGCCGCTTTCGATTGGGACCCGGCTCTAACTGGGGGAGCCGTGGCCTACTGGTTAGGGATCGGCCTTCACACCGGAGGGTTACCGGTTCGATCCCCGACCCAGTAGGAATAATATGGGCAGGGGAAAGTGGTTGAGCACTGCTCTGCCATGCCCGGATCCATGGCTGAAGTGCCCTTGAGCAAGGCACCTAACCCCTCACTGCTCCCCGAGCGCTGTACTGTAGCCGCTCACTGCTCCGGGTTAGTGTGTGCTTCACCTCACTGCGTGTTCATTGTGTGTGTTAATTTCACGGATGGGATAAATGCAAAGACCAAATTCCTCGTATGTGAGAGCATATGTGGCCAATAAGCTGTTTCACTGTTTCACTGATTATTATTATTATTAACTCTGAGGTTGTTCTGTTGGCTCTAGGTTTCTACAGCTGTAACACGGAAGTGATGCCTGGGGTGTACAACTGGACCTCTGGACTACAGGTTCTGCCCTAATACTCAAATGGTTGCCTCCTTTTACCCCACCCCGCCTCTTCTGCAGCCTTGCTGATGTCTATCCCTTGGAATGTGCTTGTCTTCCCTCCCAGATGTTTACGTCAGTGAGGGTCTTGCGGTTGAGTAACGCCAATCTCACCAACCAAAGCCTCAACAAGATCTTCACTGACATGTGTGAAAATCTGCTAAAGGTAACTCACCTCCCTGGTGGATATGTAATGTATTGTCATTTTGCATAGTTCTATAGAACTATAAACTAAATAGAACTATACTATATAGAAATATTCTCCTTGAGTTTATCTTGCTCAAGTCTTCTAAGGGATTACCACTTGGGATCCAAGGGATGGAACCGACAACCCTTTGACCTCGCTGCGGGCCAATGGGGGCCTTGAGTGGTATTGCTTTGAGGTTGCTTCTGTAGTTTACAAACTAAATGGAGCAAAGGATAAATACTTAGGATAAATACGTTAATCCATTATGCATTGTTATATGCTGATATATGCTTTTTGTCATTGTCATTGTCATTATAATATACAATTCAAAAAAAATAAATGATAATAATTCATTCATTTTCTTATTTCGAGCAGTCTTATGTACGTCTTGTCTTACAACAGAATGGCCTTATGGAGCCTTTTGGAGTTTGGAGTGCTTGATGTTAATATCAATCCTTTCTAAGACGATGATCATGAGGCTGTACAGGTGCCCCCCCCCCCCCCCCCTCCTCGGGCCCTTCATGCCCTGCGCACAGCTCGTGCTGCTCGTGCTGTTAACGAGGACTGTGTGTGTGCGGTGTCGTCGTGTTTCAGAGTTTGTACTTCAAGCTGCGCTCCATGATCCCCTGCTGTCTGTGTCACGTCAACTTCACCGTCGCCGTGCCGGAGGACGAACTCATCCAGGTAGGACCCGACGCCTCTCCTCTTGCTGTGCTCTGACGTCATCGATATCCTTTGATTCATTTGATCGTTTACCGCCCTCCCCCGCCGGAGGTGACGACACTCTGATTGTCACCGAGTGTGACGTGGTCTGTCCGTCTGTCCGTCCCAACCTCCCCACTAGGTGGCAGTAACGGCGGTAGCCATGAGTTTTGATAAGGAACCGGTCCAGGAGAAGCTAGGAGACAGGGCCGTTTTCAAAGGTCCGTATCCAAAAAAAAACAAAACACTGTGCTTCAATCAGAGAGACCTTATTTCCAAATGGATAGTATGTGACGTGACCGGAAGATGTGTGTGTGTGTGTGCGTGACGTCTCTCCTTGATTCCATTCCGTGTGGCATTCTGGTCTCCTCTCTTTCTTTCTTCAGGTGTGGGCGAGAACGAGGAGCAGCTGCAGTTTCCCATGGAGCTCTGTGCCGAGTCTGCATCTGTCGCCATTAGTAACCTGACAGCCAAATTCACAGGTACCCCTTCCTCAGGCGCTCTTAGGCCCGCCCCCCCCCACTCCTTGCCCCGCGCTCGGAGTCACCGGCCTCCCGGGTCTCCCCACTAACTCTGATCCGCCCCCTGTCCTCCCTCAGCAACTGCCCCAGGTACGGTCTCTTTACTCACACCGGCCGCAAAGCTCCACAAAAACCACCTGTTAATGGTGTCGTCTCCAGGTACCAGCAGCAGCGCCTAGTGGCCGTACGGTAGGACACGCTAGTGCCTGTAGAACGCTGTGCGGGTGGGGGTCTAGCTCACTCAGTCCGGTGTCCCCCCGGCGTAGGATCCCTCGCGTCTGTGCGTGATTACATGGTGTTACAAGTTTCAATGGCGCTGCGTACTGCGTCCAGCAGGCCAACCCAGGTCCTTAGCGGGCCAGAAATTCAAGGGGTCTCTCTCGCTCTCTCAGAAGCAGGCGGAGGGAGGGACTTGGAAGTGTCAAAGGGACACACTCCACCGTGTGCAGCTATAACGCAGTACCCGATGTGTGTGTGTGTGTGTGTGTGTGTGTGTGTGTGTCTACAGGTGTCCCAGAGAATGCGGGCGGTCCGTCCAGAGGTGAGCTGTCTGGCCCCTCGTCTCACTCCCCCTCTTGACACACCTCTCATCGTGCTCCCATGACAACGACACTGCTCTGTTTGGATTTCATCCTTTGGTCTGTGGGACAGGTTACCCGCTGTACCCAAACCTCTCATCCTCTTATATTGTTTTTTCTTTTGTTTTTGTTGTCGTTGTTTGTTTGTTTTTTTGTTTGTTGTCTTGTGTGTGTGTGTGTGTGTGTGTGTGTGTGTGTATGTGTGTTTTTTTGTTTTTTTTCCGTTTGTTGTTTTTTTGGGTGGAACATGTGTATGCCTGTGGTGGTTTGTGTGTGCGTGTTCTGTGTGTGTGTGTGTGTGTGTGTGTGTGTGTTCTCTCCAGCTACCTCGGTTGATTACGGTTCCTTTGCAGACAGATGCAGCACCTGGCTAGAGCTGATTAGGCTGAAAGCTCACACCATAAGACGAGGATCAGTTAAGACAAGTAGGAGGACTCAGTCGCTAGCACGCTCTGGTGATCATTCTTATATACCGACGCAGTACATCGTTCCTCTCACATGCACTCTCACACATATTTACATCCAGGCGTTGCATACGCATATATATGTACACACACGGCCCTCCCCGCATGCCACTGGGGGGCGGAGCACTCTAAATCAAGCGCCAGCTTATTATTGGCTAGAGTGTGAAAGCTGAAGCCCCGCCCCTCAGGGGGACTCCTATTGGCTAGTGTAGATTGTGCGATGTGACGGGTACGATCTCAGCGGGTAAACGTGCATTCACTGTGTAATTCAATTCAACATAATTCCACTGTAGGAAACCTGGCTTCTCTCCTTTAACTCTCCTCCATTTGGGACCTAAGACCATAAACGCCATCTGAAATGGGCCTCAGTCTAGTGTAGATATTAGTGGTCAACGATCCACCCGGCACCCGTGTGGCCATCAAATTCCAGTTCCGCTTAGTCTTAGTACCGACACAAGCTGCCCTCTCCTCCTCTGTGCAGTAGAAGAAGGAACATGGCAGTAGAAGGCATCTTTCACACTCTTGCTCTGATTCATTTGCTCAGACCACAGCTGTCCCCTTCTCCATTTCCATCTCTCCAACCTCTTCCGACTCCCCCCCCCCCCCCCCCCCCCCCCTCCCTTCTCCTTCTCCTCTCCACCTATTTGTAAACATCCACCAATGCACCTCACTGCAGATAGGCCACACACATGTAAACACACTGCGCAGCTGTGCCCAGGTCTGTCTGTCTGTCTGCAGACACTGTGTGACTGTTTGTCCGTCCTTCTCCAGCCGCACGGGGATGCATGGCACTTTGGGCTTTTTATGCGTGCGTGCGTGCGTGTTGCTACCACACTGCTACCACTCTGCTGCCCGCTATTGTTTTTACGACGAGACTCCTGCACGTTGTTGTTGTTTACATGCACGTGGTTGCTGTTCACATTGGTCAAAAGCACACGCTCAGCGGACCCCTGCAGAGTACTCAGTACACAATGTTTACTTCAACTATACGACAATATCCATTCTACATGTTTCATACTTCCACCTGGCTTTTTCTCTCTCTTGCAAATTTTCCTTCTGACTTTGCCGGGTTTTTTTTATTTTAATGTATTTGTCCCATTTCTCACCCCCTCTCTCTGCCTCCCTCTCTCCCTCTCTCGCTATCTCTCTCTCTCTCTCTCTCTCCGCCTCTCTGCCTGTGTCTCTCGACCCGCCTCCCGACTCCTCCCCCCCCCTCCCCCCCTCCCCC